>JANSTT010021960.1:0-43367 GCA_026745375.1 Platyura marginata | reverse complement strand
TATATATATGTATGTATGATATATAATATGTATGTACATTATCCACATATAAATATGATACACGAGAATTGCACATAAAGCGAATTTGATTGTGAATTATTGTTGATCTGAGTTGGATAATGCCAAACACTGGTAATTGCATGTCTAGTATGTGGCTAAATTTCATCCGTTATGGTGGTTTTAATTAGATTATAATATTTAATTTTAGATGGTTGGTGGTTTAATAGGTAATTTTGTATATTAATCAAATTGAAAATATAGTTCAAACTGAATATATAGAGAATGATATTCGGTACTATTGAAAAATAGAAATTATTTTGTAGAAAATGGAATAGGGTTGCAAATAAAAACTTCATTCTTTAATCGATTCGTTGTTTCTATCTCATTTTCCGCCGATAAAAATTCAGCTTAGTCTCTGGTCAAATAAATTATATTCAAATAAAACAAGCAAATCTGTACAATATAGTATTTTTCGTATATATACATCCAGTATTTACCAAAAAAAAAAAAAAAATGATATATAAATTCCAATTAAAAAAACATTTTGAAACTCTGAAATATACTCGTAAACATTCAATAAATAATTATTCAATGCTATTTATTTTAATCAAAAAATTATGTATAGGCAACTATGTTCGTTGTGTAGCTATAATTAATTGCAATATAAATCTAATAGAGTTGTCAATTATTTTAAAATAATTAACTTTTATGCGAAAAAAAAAAAAACAAATTTCTTCAATAAATTACTAAGGCACAGCCGTATTATAACCTTTTTGCAATTAACACTTCTACGACAGCTATGTCTTACCAACTGTACAGTTATGACCATTTACATTGCAAACAGCGCAAATTTAATTTTCAATTTAATAGAGATATGAACATTTAAGTATTCAATCCACGGTAAGAAAAGGTAGGTAGTCTGATAATAAAAGGTATATAATCATATATTATGCTGTTGTGTACCAAACATTATATGTATAAAGTACAAACTTAACAGAAAATTAAATAATAGGAATAAAGGTGGAGAAGGAAAATATGTATTAACACAATGGATTAACACGCGAACAAATTTGAATATGTGAAATAAACAAGAAGAAAAAAAAAAGACTACGATAATTTGACATTGACATTTGATTTAAAATTCTTTTGTTTTATTTGGTTAAGAGATGATCTAGCAATTGAATCGTAACAATGGTTCAACCCTATTAACACTTCATCGGGCGCATATCTGTACCCCGATTCAGGTTCGATGAGTAATTTTCTCACTATGGAATGAGATGATTTATCTCACTTCAGTCTATCTCACGGGAATTTTCTGATCTCACTTTTTGCTTATGCTTGTTCGATATACATACATCAGATCAATGATGTAGTAATTTCTTGATGTTTTTTGTTTACACTCATGTTCTTTTATTATTCCTACGGTTAGTTACTTTTCCACTTGGTAAAAGTTCTCTTATTAAAGGCCGATCCAGTGTGCGCTCGGTTTTGTTTCAGAAATAGGTGCGCCCGATGGCTAGTTAAGTATATGAATATGCAGATAAATTTAACAATAATAATAACAATTCTGTTCTTCTACCTAACAATGTCATCTGTATGTCAAAAAAATCATACAAAATACAATAGAATAATAATCACCAACTCATCACAAATAATTAATTGAAATCAAAATTTATTTAAGGGCACATTTCTGGTTAAGGAATTCTCTTGTCTACTATAAAACAAAATATGTATTCAAAACAAACAACTATTCCCATGAGGGGCGTAAATCACCACCCCCAGCTGTATCAAAACTCAGGGAACTAATTTGACCGTACATAATACCCCGTATAACACAACAACTGTCGCGCGTATTTTGTTGTTGCAATCTTTATCGTAATACTAACAGTGCCCGCCACCACTACCACTACCAACAATATACTATATAGGTAGAATCAAACATAAGGGCCAATACACAACATCCAAACCAAACATGCTTGTTTTGGAAGCCCCAGCGCAAGAGTTGTTACAAAGCGACGGAATTATTTATGAACGACATCGTTTTAATGAATATGTTGTCGCTGGGGACCTTAGTTCTGGTTACACAACAGGGGCAATTATTTATTGTCAGGATGGCAGATTTTGCTTTTTGTATTATGCTTTATGGCTTTATGATATAGTTCCAGCTTCATGTGCTCTTTGGGTGTAACATTTTTTTTCAGGTCTCAGGTGAGATATTGGTTTTTATATAAAAACTAAATAATGTTCATTGTTTAAAAGATTTTTGTAACATTATTCGATGCTATTGTTAGCAAACTAACTAAATGGCTCAGGTGATGGGGTGGTGCATTCTGAGTATGGGAGGTCCTGGGTTCAAGACCGACTATGGGGATGAAACATGAAACAGTGTTTTTCTCTGGTATGAACTAAAATATGGCAATGCGTAAAAATATAGGAGCATTTATAAGGTTTTCGTAACAAGAATATCTCAAGTGCTGCATTTTTCCACATACAAAAAGAGAGATCGTCATATTAATTGAGATAAATGCAACAGAGAGATACAGTACAATAGATCTGTAAAAAGATCGCGGTGCTATGGGTTTGTTAAAACCAGCCTGTCGCAAAACCTAATCTAAATCTTAATTGTTAGCAATCTTTTAATGACTATATACTATTAAAAAGGAGTAGCGGGAGTTGGTGAACATTTCCAACATTTTGCCTATCATATTCTTTTGGACCGACATGTTCTATCAGTCATTCCCTTCGAGAATTTTGCCTAAAACTTCAAAACCAAAATATTCATTTTTTTGACCTCATCATGTCTTAACAATTATTTTAAATACTAAATTACTGAGTATGCACATAAAGATAAAAATCGTAAAATGTCCAGATTATTATTAATTAACTACCAAAAAAAGAAACAATTTTTCACAGAACGCCGAATGATCTTACTAAATTTAAATGAACGATCTATAATTTACCATTTTATGTTAAAAGAAAAAAAAATGAAAAAATCATATTACCAAGATCCCCAAAAGCGAATTCTCATAAAGATTACCTTATTAAGACCACGATTTTCTGTTTTGCCAAAACAAATTTTTAATAATAATTTTCGAAAAAGGTGCAGGTAAATTGAATACAAAATCATCAAAAAAAAAAAAATTTTAAAAAAAAGAAAAAAATGGACACAAATTAAATTTACGGTTTTTTTTTAATTTTTTCTTGTGGTATTTCTTCATTGCTTGTGATACACGGAAAAAAAAAATTAAGACATTGCCATGCACTGGAGAATTTTTGACATGTTTCCAAAATTATGTTATCATACACGCAACCAAAAAGAAAAAAAAAGAAAAAACAACCGCACCGAACAAATGAAAAACGTTTGCTAAAGTAAGGCCCCATTCAATAATGGCCGGTTTCATGGAATTTTTTTCGTGCAGACCAGCATCTTGCAACCATCAATTTAGATGGTAATTGATTGGAAGGCACTTTAATATTAATTTTTTGTGATTTTTTTTTTTCCTGCTCGTATTCAATATTCTTCCATATACATAGGTGGATGAAGAATTGATGCATTTATAGTAGGCTTTGTAGGTCGTACATATATTAAAAAAAGACCAAAACATTAGATATGTAGGTATATGACGGAGCCCCCAGTGGAAGCGAAAATATTTAATAAATATGTATGAAAAGCGTTTAAATTTAATGATTTTGATTGATATAGTCCTTGGGGAAATAATTATATTTGATGGGTTTTAATGAATTTTTGATAAATTAAGTCATTTTGAAAATTAATTTATTCAATATTGTAGTTATAGGTGCTATACAATCTTGTATACTGAATTATTTAAAGTTTGCTAAATTATGGTCGAGTGTCGTTTAGATGGATAAATTATGTAAGATGCATTTTTGTGTCAATAAACTGGAATTGTATGTATGTACATCGTTGAAACAGTAGCGTCGCGTAGATACAGACTGTATGACCTTGGCCTTCTCTACAATGTATTTAGATTTGATATACTTGTACCAAGGGTATTATAACTGATACGGAATTTATAACGGTCCAAAATATTTCTACCACCATTGTCTTTTTCGTAAAATTAAAATGTATGTCCGTCCATCTGTCATTTTCGACTAAAAGACTGACACTGTAAAGGCTGAGAGCGTTGCTTATTATTTCGCAATAAATAATTTTAGAGGTGCTCTAAAAATGCATCTCTATTGTACTTCAATGCTTTTTCAATAAAATGATATCATATTTGGAGGCTGCCGCGCATCTTTTATTCATGTTATCTAATATCTAGTAGATCTCTTTTAATACAAAAAAAATGATTAATAAATAAACAGCAAGCGATCGCTTGAATAACTACCACCATGTGATGGGTAGCGCCTTCTTAAAATGTTCTTACTATTTTTCAGTTGAAAATCAGTTGCTAACAATTCAACACTATGTTGGACCCCTCAACATGAACTGATTGCAGAAATATTTTATTATTTGACTTAGAGCAGTTCTTGTCTTTTAGTTTGCTATTTTAATCTTTTGTTGTCTTGAGCAATTCGGCCCCCAATATAATTCCAAATTCTATTCGCAATAAAATAATAAAAACGAAACACAACTTTTTATAGTACCACCCTATATTTATAATGTACATTGTAAAATGTGCATATAAACAAAACCACCTTTTTATCTAAACAAAATAATCTGAAAATTACCCATTTTATTTACGATAAATATCCTAATCCATCTTTCCATTTCGTTGTTGTTGTTATAAGTTGCTAATATTCAAGACTAAGCAATTGACGTATGCCGGTCACGTGACATAGGGTATTTATAGTTCGATTTATGACACGTGTCAGTTGGTAGGCATAGCGAATTCTTAGAAAATTGATGTGACATTCCGAAAATAGCATTAGGAGGATTGAATTACAAATTGAACATTAAATATAAAAACCATTTTTGTTTTGACAAAAATCTATTGTAATGCAATCGATACATACATACATAATATAAACGGGATAAGTAGATATAGATACGGCGGTGCTACAAGTCTATATTTGATTTATCTACTTAAGTATTTATACTTTTTGCAATATTGATACAGTTCAGATTTAGTTTCGATTAGGCATTCAAAGTGAATTATATAGTTATTATTCTATAATAAATTATTAATTTGAATATGGAATTCACATATGAACTTTAACATTACAATTGTTCAATTTAATGATGTCAATGTGTTTCTTCCCAAGGAAAACACTAATTTCTTAGTACAGTATAGTATTATGGGACTTATCCTTAATTGTATCATAAAAGTGAAGTAATTATCAGTTTACACAATATTTTACATTTTTATTGTTCTTTTTTTTATTCTTTTTTAAAGTAATTTGTAAAAACCCTAATTTAAATGGCCCTTAAATTAATTACTTAGACTTACATTTACAAAACATTATAAACATACCGTGATCATAATTAAAACATGAACAAAAAAATACAAACGCCAGCATGTTACATAAACTGAAAATTCAATTTAGCGCACCCCATCCCCGCCCCACCATCCCTATGCCAGAAAAACAATGCGAAAGAAGAAGAGAAAAAAAAACAAAAACAAATAGCACAAAAAAGACTTAACTAAAAGATGTACTCGTCAAGAGTTATAACGCTCTTGGGACCAACGTTTTCTCCAACCATAACCATTCAATCCCCCAGTTAAAGGCAACCAATCCCACCGCATTCATACAATTTCCTTACTACTGCGGTGTATACTACCACCATGTTCTATGGCGCTCTATATACGCTTGTAATGGCGTACGCATTGCTTTAGTATACAAGATCCTGAGCTATAGAGCAGTCTTTTTGTATTACATTTGGGAAATTGTCTGGTAGATTTCCTTGATATACCACAAAAATTACTGCTATCTAGATGTAAATGAAATAATAACGTTAAAAAGCCTAAGGGGGAGAATTAGGGGACGAGAGAATGGGAAGTGCGGGTAGAGAAAAAGTGATTCAAGAAAAGTGCTGCGGCGACAAAAACGTTTGGCTATTTTATTATTAATGACTTGAAAGATGAGAAACACAGTATATGGGTATGCCAACATTATGGCAGTTGATAGCTTGAAAACAAACATAAAATTTCAAATCCAATTTTCTGTCTAATTAATTTACCAAAATAAACTACCCTTCCTTGTTGTAATAGTTTTATTTATGTTTGTGTTACGTTGTATTTGTCTACCTATGTATGTAGATTGTATAATATGGAAACGTTCATCCCCCTTTTTTTGTAGGATTTCTCATGGGTAGGTTAAGGGTTACAATTTTTATGCGTATTTTCTACTAAACACTCGGAACTAATTTCGGTTTCTTTTTTTTCTATATGAAATGTTTTGTAGGCACAAAGATTTGCTATGGTCTTTTTGTTGGTTGTGCAAAGTACGTACATACTTTTTGTTTTGGAGTCATATTATATAGAATAAAATCGCAACCCTTTCGATTTTCATTATTATGTACATTGTACAAAATCCATTAACGTTTATCCCATTTATAATGTGACCAAAAAATAATTTATTTTAATTAAAAGGCCAGTATGTACTTATGTGTTAATGTTTTTTAAATTCATTAATACAATTTCATGTGGGAGGGGGGAGTATAAATTTATTATTATGACAAGAATTTTTTATGATATGTATACTGCATATGGGTAACAGATGTAGCCGGGGAGTAATTATATTGCTAAAAACTATAAAATGAATTTATTTGTCGATTTTTTTTCAATTATTCGGGAATATGTTCGTTTTTACGAATTTATTTTATTTTATGTTGTCATCTAACATACGTACTTGCATAATACATTGAACTAAAAAAAAGTGAGTCAAAATGGAGAAAATACGATAACTCTGCCAGTATCATCCCATACATTTTCCAGTGAACAAAAAATATTGAAAAATACAAAGGAACGTCGATAAATTGTATACTGATTCAAAATGATCCTTCATACAAAAGAAGACTACTCCAGTCATTGAAATTGAAGATTTTTTTTTTTTTTTTTTGACAGCCGGACATTACGTTTTGCGTTAAATAAAATAATTTACATATACATAGCATAATTGAGAACTAGTTCATTGATTTCAGATTTTACATTATTGTAGAGGAAAACTCCATGATTTCATTCAGCAACCTTTTGTTAATTTATGTATATACCAGACGCCAATTCTATCAACAGCTCCGAAAAAATCCAAGTTAAATATTTATAATAATCAGAGTGACTATGGCCAGCCAGAGAGTAACGAAGAGTTGTGTTTTGATAGATTTAATATAAATTATCAGATCGCTATAGAATCCTCAAGAAAACATACAATCCAACCAATAAAGTTAATGTCAGTTGTATGAAGAAAGAGTCGGTGACTGGAATTATAAAAACTGAAGTCAATTCGGAAGATATTCTATCTTCGTGAAGTAAATTATCCAATGAAATATGGATAGTGTTTCTATATCTTCTGCCGCAATTTCTTCATATAGAATAGATAAATTATTGTGACATAATAAAGGTGGAGGAAGTGGTAAGAAGATTTTCCTATATACAAATGTTTAAAGTCTATAGGTACTTCTACCTATAATTTAACCAATCCTAAATGAGCGACAACAAATTGTTCTTCTAACTTACTTATTTCGACTTACGAAAGAATAGGTCAAAAATATAACTTCAAATTATAATATCTAACGTTCGATCTAATGATCAAAGTAAAATTAGTAAAGCTAGTTTTTTTTTTGTCTATCATTTATGTTATAAGACCACTTTAGATACTAATTAGGTATAGGTACACCATCAATTATGGTTAAATTACATACAATAACGTAACAACTAATTAGGACGCATTTAGCGTCTTGGTACAACTACAAATTACAACATTTATTGGTGCAAATTATTTTTAACTATTAAAAAATTCGATCATATTTTCAACTCAATCAGCATGTATCTGTATAGTATGTGCTATGTATGTATGTATGTATTATATGTAGGTATTTAATAATCAGATTTTCATTTATACATTATTTTAAAGTTGCCTGTTTAACAAAATCTATGTGTAATTAATATATTATTAAAACAAATCGCTAACTTCACTGCATTATCGGTTATATGCAGCGGTGTAATTTTATTGGTAAATTGTTTAATTTGCATAAATTTTCAATTAGTGCGGTTTTATGTGCAAGCACAATACATAATAAACAGCGAGAGATATTTTCTGATTTTGTGGTTGCAATTTGTGTTATTTTTAATTAAAATTTTCACCTACATATTTATATGTAGATATGTACAATGTACATACATTGTATGTTCACATACATTTTGGTGTAATCTGGTAATGTAATTGGTTTGTGAGTTTGAACGTTGGACCTATACCAAAAAATATTGTACATTTTGGTATAGAATTGGTTTAATCAAATAGTACGACCATTATGTACACATATTACCCTATATACTCATTAGATGAACAGCACATTCACAAACCGACAAACATTCAAAAATATTTAACCGTGCAATTTGAAGCCACATTATTATGGGACGAACGATAATTCTACAAAACTGTGTGATTTTGTTAATTAATATTATTATTATTGCTGAGGCAGACCGACGACAACAACAACATCACCATAAATAACCATATAGAAGAAAAAAAAGTACACAAATCGTGCCAAAAAAGGTGCGCTAACAACTTCATTACAAAATCTTTCATATCATATAATGTGGAGAAAAGTATTTATACGTACGTACGTACATACATACATACATACATATGTATATATAGATACATACATGGGTACAAATTTTCGCGCACGAACAAACGACGGACCTCTCACACCTCTAGTATAATGCAATAAAATTATCCAATTAGATTAAATCTTCTTTTATTATGTACAATTGTACACGAACGCGAAATTTAACTCGGCAGTATTACACACATTTTATATACATACTACAATAGATATATATACATATGCATACATATATGTATATAATATGTTGTAGGTGCCTAAAAGGTACCTAAAAAACCATGAAAATAATAATAATAAAAAAAAAACAGAATTATGTGGCGTGTTTTAATTAACTTCTACTCTCGCTCTCTCTACTTTACCGACAAACATTTACAAAAAACATTAGTTTTGTTGGCGAACATTAAATTTGTTCGTGGATTGTTTTAGCAAATTTAATTTGACTTTATCTCTTTCGGTTTGTTATAAAATAAGGTGTGTAATTTGACTAATTAATTTTAATGTCTTTTGTTGTACCCAAAGAGTACTCTTGGAAAGGGGTATTTTAATTTTGATATCACACGTGTGAGAACTTATTCATAATTAGGCGCTAGTAGAGTTGTTTTGATCAACAAGAACAAGATTGTTTTATTGTCATCATAAATGTAAAGAAAAAAAAACCCAAAAACTAAATAACAATATTTTGATAGAAATAATTCCGCAATTCAGTGGCATTTCGTAGTGAGCCACAAAGTTTTATGAAATTTGGAAAAGTTTATTTTTATAGCAATAACAATAATAATAATATATAAGTGTATCCTTTCCATCGTTTCCTAAATTTGACTAAATTTTTTTTGTTAAGAGCCAAATATTTTCATGGATTTAATTGAGACAAGGGTTAACATCCTTTATCTATCAATTTGCCACTGCCATAATTAATGGTCTACATTTTTTTTTAAATATTGAATTAGTTTGTGAGTAAAGTTAACAATTGCTGAATTTCTATCGAAACACAATCGAAATGTTGTTAGGACTATTTTTATTATTAAGGTTTAAAGTATTTGATTGGGTTGTTTAATATTCACTTTATGTTATGTCGCTACTGCTTAATTGTTTCTTCAATTATTTATGTTAAATGTTAGAATGGTTGTAAATAAATCTCTGGCTAATGTTCAACATTGGCTATACCTTCTTGTTTTATTACTTTGAAAGTTTTAAGTAAATTCAAATTTTGAATATTTCTGACTTTTTTTGGGGGAAATCCTTTCTTTTGAAAGAATTATATCGCACTAATGAATGACTTTTACAATTTTTAAATCGATCAGTAAAACAGCCAGATACTGCCCCTTCTTCAATATTTACTGACCACAATATTTCATTCAGATAACTCGATTTATTTTTTTTTTATAAAAATGATGTTACTTAAACATACCCTTCACATAATTACGTTATATTATTTTTCCAAATTTCCACATAAAAATCTACCCCTTTTTTTTTTTGCTTCAACATTCTCGTTTAAATAACAAAATAGATTCAATATAGGCATCATATGAAGTCAACCATAACCCAATATTTAGACCTAAATTCGATAGAAACGCCCGTTAAAAGGAGTATAGAACCGCAATAAATGGCTATCTTGAGAATATATACTCTGTAAACCGATACTGGGATCAAAAAAAATATATATACCAAATATATGTATGTATAATGAAAAAAAGAAAGAAAAAAAAACAAAAACGGAAAAGTGTTTATGTAAAACGAAAAGAAAAAAAAAGGAAAAAAAAATGCTGGAAAAGTCGTAGAGGATAAATATGTATATACTTGTAACGGAACATAAAACCTAATAGCTACTGGGGTACAAAATAAATTGATTTTGTATGTTAAAGTGTTTGTTATAAATATATACCGATATGGTATAAGAATAACACCCCATTTTGAAATTTTTTATTTTTGTAATCATGTTTTTTTTTTTCGTTTAAGTTGGTAGGACGACACACGTATGAAGAAATAATAATTTTTTTTTTCAGATTTGTTCTGCAAGTCATTTTTTTATGAGAATTAAAAAAAATATATATAAATGAAATAGTGAGAAAGGAAAAAAAAATCGTCAGTGTTAATCCTTTTTTTTTGTGCCTGAAACAAATTGATGGCTTAATTTACGTTTTTTTGTTTGTTTGTTGTGTGTGTTTTCTATTTGAATTGGGGAGGTTTTTATTGGTATGGGAAAACAATTGAAGTGAAACTAATTAAAGTCTTTAATCGACGAGGTTTCTTTTTTTTTGTGTACGGTTTTTTTTTTTAAGTTTGCAGTCCTTGCTGGCACATTCTATGTATTTGAAAACATTGCATTGTCGCCCAGACAAGGATTAATGTTCCATTTATTTAACATAAACGAACGGTGAAATTGAGTTTCTTTTTAGACTTTTAAGGGGGTTGGGATTGTTTTTTGTTCTTTTTTACAGATACAGAGTAATTAGTTTTCGGTTAGAATTGTCTGAAATAAAAGTAAATGCAAAAAGCATGCCAACAAAAAATAAAGTCTCACGTTTCACAATAGCAATATTATTATTGTCCTTTCCTTCTGTATAATATTGACGATAGCACGGATCAACGATAACCTCTAATTACGTAATATTTCAATAACTTGTATCTACACACATACAGAAAAATCCATTAGAATCAATTGAAATTACCAATTATCTACCTTTACCATGGCTGGTACATGTCTTCAAAATCAATTACAACAAATAGTAAGGTATACATAGGTAGGTACTGAAGAACATTTTCTGCAATTATGAGATGCACTTTAGAATCAAACACTCTACTTAAAAACAATTTTATTATAATTTCAGAGAAGTATTCCGGCAGTTTTGTTCGTTTTTATACTTAACATAATTTCTTTTCTTTTTTCTTTTTATCTCCGGCTCGAGTCTAATTCGTTTTACGTATGGTACAGGTAAATACATATACTTATAAGTATAGGTAGGATGTGTTGTGATATGAATCACAAAATGTTACTGCTGAATTGCTGAGGCATATAATCTAATATGCGAATCCAATCGTATGTTTTCGATAAATAAATAGGTGATTATCAAAAGTTTATTTCTTGTTTTGTATGGTTGCTTACCAGTAAAATATCACGTTTGAAGAATTACGCTTAGTTTATTTGCTAAGTGAATTTTCGGAAGCAAAATATTTGTTTCAAAAGTGAGACATTTATGACAAGAGAAATGTCTCGATTTATTAATCGAGTTTAACCAGTAAGGAAGAAAAAAAATTGGCTACGCCAATATATTCGTAGAAGTAGATATATGTACTTATTTTTTATCTACGATTTTGTCTTTATTTATTTTATACACTAGAAATGACATAACACTGATTGCAGTGCCATAACGGTAAAATGTAGAATAGAGTGGTTCATTTTTAAAATTTTAATTTTATCAAATTGAAAGGGGCGCATTTTTTGTCTTTTTTTATGCCAAAAAACATTTGCTCTACGATTTTTTGATTTTCGGTCGTCTTCATCTGCCTCAAGAGCCCCTAAGCTTATGTAATTTTTTTTTTATTTCATATAAAGTAGTCTCTTGCTTTTATTTTACATTTTAGAGAAAAATATTTGACTAATATTATAATATTATATATTTGATAAGATATTTGACTTTTTCCTAGGTCATCCCTTGAGTAAATAGAGATTAAAAACACGTAAACATTTTTATTCCATCAAATTCTAAGAAGGGATATTTGTTGTCTATTTTTATCACGAAAAACATTTGTTCTACGACTTTTTGATTTTTGACAATATTTTTAAGAAATTCTAAAAAAAACACTTTCACATAAGTTTACGGGTTTTGCCTGTAATTATTGTTACACCATCTAGTGATTAATTGTATTGAAAAAAAAAAAAAAAATTCCCAAATTGATAAAAAATTATTTTTAGGGATGAATATACGTCCGGACTAAAATTCAATAGATTACTTATGAAAAAAAAAACAACACATATTCCAGAACACAATGATAACCTCCTTTACTTAACATTTTTATCAATATGGTTGAAAGAATTTTTGCAAAACAAAACTAAACGGAATTCGTCTACATTTATCGTAGTTTTGCCACATTTGAATTAATTCATCGCTTAAAATTAAAAATGACGATATTACATTTGTAACCCCTATAACCTTCAGGATAAGTCTATAATCTTTATTTTCAATAATACAAACAACAAAAAAACCAGTTTAACACATTAAATACAATACATGCGATATGCATACATATGGACAATAACTTTTTATACGCAACACTGTTGATTAAATTAAATTGAAATCAATAAGTTGTCGAATTTTTCGCTGAAACATTATTAATTAGCACAAAAAGGTTATCGGAAATGAGATCGGTCCGTTGATTTTTCTCAAAACTTATCATAAATATTGAATAATTGTTATTGATTTATGAATGATTGATTTTTTTTTTAAGGATCGGCAGCAGATGGTGACGACGAAAGTAGTGCATCGAAACGAAGACGATCTAGAACGAATTTTAATTCATGGCAACTGGAAGAATTGGAACGAGCATTTTCCGCTAGCCATTATCCGGATGTATTTATGCGTGAAGCACTAGCAATGAGACTGGATTTAAAAGAAAGCAGAGTTGCAGTAAGTTTTCAAAATACGATTTTAAGAAATTATAATTTTAGTCTATGCGGACGGGGCGTAATCACTTGCCAAAAAATTGTTTAAAGGAATTACTTCAGTGATTACCACCTCGGTCAATAGATAGATGCAATAGATACCAAGATTAGTCTTTTAGCATTCTTAAGAAATTCTTCGGATTCTCATAGGGTTCTAAAGGCAGTGGCATAGCGTAGTGACTTTTTGCTGTTGTTTCTACACGAAGAAAGGAAAGAGATAGATTGCTTCCAGTTTAGAGTTTTACTATTAACCAAAATGAATGAAACGAAAAAAGCACGAAGAAAATCACATTATTCAGATTTTTAAAGATGAACTCGTAATTTGAATCTCGTTAGTCTTTAGTTAAATGATTCCAAATGAGACTTTTTGGAAGCAATCATCTATTTGTTTTTTTCTGTATAGAGGGCTGGTTGTTTGAGTCTCGACAGAATACTCATTCGTAAAAAGCCATTCTATACTTCCGATTCTTAACGTAACTACATATACATCTCATTTACAATCACTATTTTATTGTTCTTAAGAAACACTCCGTTCAAATGAATTCAACATAACTAAATATTGTTTTAAATGTTTTACTATAAAATGGCTCTTTCTAACTCTTTATAGATTCATCATTGTTTTTATGGTTATGGGGAATAAGTATGTACTAGAATGTTGCGTGAATATATGTTCAAAAAAGAAACAAAAAAAGTAGTCCATTATTAAAAGAAAAAAAAAATTATTAAGAAATCACTATTATATACTTGTCCATCAAACACTTAACAAGACATGGTTTTAATTTAAAATCTTGTATTCCATAAATTATATGCTAATCAAAGAGAAAAAAAAAATTGTAGTGTTAATAATACCAACTAAAGCACGCAATAATACAAAAATTATTTTCACCTTTTGCCCGCCGGTTTGCATGCAATTTCATAATATCAATTCGCATAACATTAACGGACAGGCAACATGTATGTACGTACATATGTACATACATTTAACTGCATTTTCTTTTCTCTTCATTGTAACTCGGTATTATCGGTAGTGGAACATTCAAATTATTGCTCCTATACCTATATTCCCTGTTGCGGTCAAATGGCCTACACACAGGATTGATTATTAGCTCCGCCCCTAAATTACTCCCTATCCCTAAAAAACATATATGTACATACATTCTACACCTGAACAAAATCAAAATAGAAAGAGGAAAAAATAAAAGGAATAACAAAGTTTACCGTCGGCAGCAGCGGCGGCGGCGGTGGCACTAGAAGTAGCATTTACCTAACCTTTTCAATGCCAAACTTAACCAATATGCACTACTACTAAATCCGTATAAATATATCCACACCGGTGGGGTTGATGTTTTAATAGAACCCTATTTTGGGTATACAATAATACATATCCATACATACAAACAACAACCTATATCTATGAATAGAGAGAAATTAGAGAAATTGGGAAAATAAGGTAAAATGGTATAAATATAGGTAGGAATGAGGTGTAAATGAAATTAGATAGCGTACCTGATTTAAATGGACAACGGAAGAGAATGGGAGTTTTGATATGGGGGTTGGGGGGATGTTATTTTGCCAGCACGAAAATAGATTGAATTAGACGGAAATTGGATTGGGGGTTTAATTGAAATTTATGGTTCTGGTGAAGCATAATGTTTTCCAAAAGTTTTATAATTATAAAAGGTTTCGATAAGCTCTTCGGGTGTTTAGATATCTAAGGTATGTGATTTGTTTGTCTATTAGGGGTGAATTAAAGTTTATTTGGAATGTTTTTAAATGATATAAACTATAACCGATTTATTAAAAATAATGCATCTACTGTGCTGTCAATCATTTTATACCTAAACGAGATTACGTAAGAATAGCCCTAATTTAATATAAATTGACTGCACATACACAAAATAGCATTTCTAGCACACTACGAAACATCTGAAAAGAATTGCTGCAAATGTTTCGAAAATTCCCTTAGGAAACATAAATGAAACATGTTCCATTAATTGTATTGTATAAAAAATTTGTTGGTCTCGTCAAATATTTCTTTATTCAACCTAGTTTAGATAGAAGTTTTTTAAGTTCTGTTCAGTTTTCTTTATAGAATCTAGAAATTGTTACTATAGCTATCCACCATTGTTTTTGTTTATAGAGCTTTTTTACAAAATAATTTTTATTGTCGGGAAAATATTCATTTTACTTTTACTTTACGTCAAAATCAGGCCAATACCAGGCAGTTACGTAGGCACCTATTGACATATACAATTTTATTTTTTATGATTCAACAATCTGGCGATACGCTAACCCACAGAAAACTTCGTTCTTGTAATATAACCAGAAAACCAACTGAACAAACATATATTTAAAAAAATTATTATTTACCAATGTCAATATTTTGATTTCTCTTGTTTGCAGTAGACAGATTTAAATTGAATGAAAATGTATCTGTAGATATGTGCCGAATAGCCGTGATCGTCTAGTGGTTAGGACCCTACGTTGTGGCCGTAGTAACCCAGGTTCGAATCCTGGTCATGGCAAATATTGTCAGGCAAGCGGTACAAATTTTTTTTTGAAAATGTTCAGGCATCAACTATAAAATGTAGTTAATTCGTATAGAATAGGTAGAAATAAAATATTTTTATGGCCAGCAAATTATCTCAGCACCACTATTTAGTGAGCTTTGCTTCCGGGCAAAATGAATCAGAGAAAAATGTCAATTTTATACTAAAATCTAGACTCTGTTGTAAGCTCTACAATCATACAGCTGCTTTCCTTCAGTTCTTGATAAACTCTTCACAGTAAAATTGAATTAATTTGTAAACGTTACTTAGTTCTAATTTGAGGAAGGAATTTCCTCTCATTACTATAAAATTGATAAAATAAATTGTCAGTTAGAACACTGCAATATTGACGACACAACTACGATCAGAAAATGTACGACTTTGTAGATAAAAATGAACATGTTTTGTTTGAAAAGGTTTTTCAATGAATTATTGAATTTTAACTGAATTCGTCACAAGACCAATGTGACTAACTTCACTTCTTGTTAAGTTTTTAGTTTTTAGTAGCATTCATAAGTTATAGTACTTTCTTTTATTTATCATTTCAAAAATTATAAAAACTTCAGTCAAAAACATTGTGACGCTGTCGGTAAAAGGGATAATTCTATAAAATATTTAATTTTGCAATAAATATCACTCAACCGCGGTCATTAACCTATTAGTAATATAAAAAAAAGTTCCAGAACAATATCAAAAATATTTTTCTACATATATAATACAATTGAATCTAAAAATTAATAATAAAATAATTATGAATCGAAAAATAATCAATAGGCAATATTTTTATTGATTCTTGTTATTAATAAATTACCATATACTTTAAAGCTGTGGTTATAAATTCATGTAATAAATATATTCAAATTAATCAAAAAAAAAAAAAAAAATCGAATGTATTAAAGAGTTAACTGTTTCATCAACGTAATTTTTATTTAAGCCTATTAATTTAAAAACGATAATTTATGACCACTATACAATAAGTATGTATACCCACAGAGATAGACACCTGATTATAAAATACTTTTAATTTCATGAATTCGAACATAAAAACTTGATTTTTATTTTTTTTATTTCGATTTAGAATTTTTATTTAATTGACAGATTTTTTTTTTTTTTTTTTTTAATAAAATTGTGGACACATAATTTTTTTCTTTTGATGGAATTAGTAAATTAGAATTTACTATTTTATTGCAAATGGAATTGTTGGCAACAGAGATGTGAAACGAAACGGAAACCCCTTAGAAATACGATTCTAATTTAGAAACCGATTGGTAACCGGAACCGCTTACTATTTAATATCGTACCGGTAAGAACCGATAACCGCTTCTTTTGGAAGGTTAACAATTTCAAATTAATATCATTGCAGCTAAAAAATCATTAAGAAAAGTTGATATTTATTGAATTACTTATAAGCGCAACTATTTGTTTGGGCAGTTGTTAATAGATTTTTCATACTCGCATCACCATCAAATGTTAACGATCGGTCTTGACTTCAAGAAAATTTTTAAGAAAATAAGTTCAGTTATAGATTGGCCTTCTATTTACGCTTGGGTTGACGACTAATGTTGATTCCTTTTAGAATCCAATATCAAATACTTTTTCATAGTCAACATATATCAACGATATTTATAAAAATTCCATTATTTTGAGTGGATTAAAGAAAATCCAGTCTTTCAATATTTAATACGATTTTTGCTTGTTGGAGCTAATGGAAATATTTCCATATTTCTTCCATACAAATTTAAGTGCCATTGTAAATAATTCATATACAATAACTGTACAATGACATGTCCGTTACCCCAATTATATAATTCAAAATATCTATTATCATCGAATATTTATATATACAAAACAAAACACACACAAAAAAAAACAAACGAATCACTTACAACATTTTAATCATAAACATTTTCAAAACGGAACAATGTTTCCTACTATTCAAACAGATAAATACATAAAATGCCGACAATTAAGGTGACAACAAGCTAAACCAAATACGTATTATTCACGCTGATACCGCTGATTGAAATCACAAAATCTAAATAATTAAATGCCAGACAAAATGACACAGGTAAACAATATTTCTATTTTTGTTGAAAAATATTTTAATGAATTTATTATGCTTACGACTAACAATTGTCATCACGAAAGTTTTCAATCAAAGGTAATCAACAAAAAAAAAAAAAAGTCTAAAAATGCTTTTCATGTCAGAGGACAATTTGAGTTAATAACTTAATTTTCCTCCCAAGCATTACGACAAGGTTTTTTTTTCTCTCTAAATTTATGTCATTTTTTTGTTGTTTAGTGTATGTCGTGGTTATATATTAGGTCCATTGTTCATTTATAATGTTGTTATATCATATATATTGACTGGATAACAATCTATTAAGTAATATTACAACAATGACTGACGAAAAAAAAAAAAACTAAACAATAATATATAACACCAAACATAAATGAACATACAAACAACCACCACCCATCGACATTAATTTGCAAACAACCCCTCATTTAGTGGTGGACAACATTATACAATATTCCTATACTTATGACGCATGAAACTGTATTTAAATTCTTCCACCCCACCCCCACACACTATACACAGAATATCATCACCGATTTATAATAAACCCAGTAATAGACTTAATCTAATCCCAACCCTCAATATAATGTTCTTATTATAGTCACCCCTTTGTAATTGTGTCGAGTATTATATTAAAATTAAGTCAATTTTTCCCCATCGTGTTTATTCATTGTGTTGTGTCTATACATATAATACAATAAATGTCTTCAACTACCCCAAGTACCTAACCATATACATATATGTATATAAATTCAGTCAGAGAAATAGCCAGAGAGTCTCAATGCAAAACAAAAACCCATCAACATGTTGGAATTTTTGTTTAATTCCAAATCTAACCTCAAATGTATCATAAATAAATCTTTAGCACACCAGAAAAAGCAGAGGGGTTACTTTTTGACTATTATATATTGTCGAACAGTGGCAAAGCGGTAATATTCCCTCTCACCCTATATATATATATATATATGTATATGTATGTAGGTATTATATGTCTATATACAATAACAAGAGCATAATCTAATTCAAATCCCCAGGTGGTCCCTACCAGTCTCGACGGATCCCCGAGTAAAGTAAATGTTTGGCAATCTGTATGTAATGCGCTAAAAATCTGTTCAAATCAAATGTCATAAGCTCCAGATAATCGAATTTTTGATGATTTTACAGGGGGATATAGAATAGAATACATAGAATGGTGAGGTTTGCTTGCAGGAAAAAAAAATATTTCAAGAATTATGGTTTTATTGGCTGGTAATGTTGAAATTAATGATGTTGGAAATAGTTTTTGGGGTAAAAAAAAAATTGATTAAGTGTTTAACCTCCTTTTTATTTTAACATTGTTAGTTTTGATTGATTTTTATAGGGATGCAGACTATGGGGTGGGTGTTAGATGTTTTGAGTCTAGAAAAAAAATTAGTTTGTAATGGAATCCCTTTTGAGCACATCGATACAATTTATTCGCATCTTTCAAAACCAAATTACAATTACAAATTAAACACCTATGTGTGGCATCCCAGTTGGAGAGCGGAGAAACAATGAAAAGTAAAATAACTGGTATTAGAGAATCGAATTTTTTTTAGCAATAAAATATTTCATAAAAATTCCCATTACACTTAATTAAAAAAAAAATTTCATTAATTAATCAAAAAACAATGTAACAATCAATTTAATTTTCTATAATTTTTGGTTATTCAGGTGTGGTTCCAAAATAGACGCGCCAAATGGCGAAAAAAGGAACATACGAAAAAAGGACCAGGTCGACCCGCCCACAATGCACATCCTCAGTCATGTTCTGGCGAACCAATCCCACCAAACGAATTGCGTGCGAAAGAAAAGTAAGTTCTTTTTTATAGAAATCATTCAGAAAACCAAAAAAAAAAAAAAAACCCCCCAAATATGCTAAATTTATATTTTCGTCCCTTCACAGAGCACGCCGTAGAAAAAAATTGGCCAAAGCACTGGAACGCCAGGCACGAAAACTTCGTGCCAAAGGCATAACCGTCGATTTAGAATCATTAAAAGCTGAATATTTATCACAGCACCGTGTAACATCCGAGTCTGATTTAGAGGATGATGATATCCAAATAGATGTGGTCGGTGAAGATTCTGACGATGAACCGGAAGATTGTTCAATACCCCGCCGCGATAGTACAAGTGGTAGAGACAGTGGTGACAGTGATTCGCATCCACCAAAAATTAGTATTCGAGCAAATCCATTTAGTATAGAATCGTTACTGTACAATAATTCGTGAGACAAGTGAGATTATAGTGTTACAATGAATAAGACGATTGAAATCAATGAACAGACACAGAAACATTTTTTGTACATACAAGAAGTTTTATGATAAAAAACAGTTTTCGAGCAAAAGAAAAAAAAAAAAATTAAAAATGGGTCAGTATAATTCTGAAGTCAGAAAAATAAAATAAAAAAAACACATGTGATAAAACAATATTATTAACCTGGTGGTGTATTTATAAGCGAACAGGTAGGTAATAATAATGTCCTCATAAAAATGAACATTTATAGAGTTGACTGACCTTACTTTGTAAATTGTTTTGTTTTTTTTTTTAATTAATTTGTATCTAACCTAATCAACTAATGGTGACCAAAAAAAAGAAAATATAAAGAAATTTAAATGACGACAACGACCTATTTGTGCAAAAAAGAAAAAAAAATTATTTCTAATTAACACTCGAGGCATTTGTAAACCTTTTTTTTTAGTTTTGTGATAAAAATTAATTATACGAAAAGTTTAATATATTTTATTTAAAAGAAACAAAAAATTATAATTTAAAATTTAAATTATTTATGCTTTTTCAACGTCAGGACTGGAATTGTCAAAAAAAAAAAAAAACCTTCAAATTTAAATATTAAATTAAAATCGGCTATCATTTTTTTTTATATATACAGAGCTGGTCACTTTTCGGCATAAAGTTGCAATAAAAAAATTAAAAATAATTACTAAAATCCACAAATAATCCTAACAATTAGTCAGAAAATCTATTATTAAAATAGGAGATTTATTAGTCATTTTTAATTTTTTTTACGCGTAGCCATAGCCATAAAAAAATCCTTTAAACTCCCAAAATATACTAATAAAGAACAAATCAGCTACATTCTATAGAAGAGTTGATACTAGCTTCTAGATGAAGAGGTAATCTAGAGAGCTTCTCAATGACAAACACATATGCACACATACAAATTGTAACACTCGCAATAGAAAAATAATTTAAACAAATGCTTAGGAACTAGCACCCACCACTGCTAGTAGTAAGAAAAACTTAACTATTTTATCTTAACTCTTAAAGGGTCTATAAACTAAAAAAAAAAAACTTATTTGATAAATATTATGTGATTTTAAACGGGAATAAATATGCTTTCGGCCATATGGGCGCCGTAGCTGGCTCGAAAATAAAGCGCAATCTGTAAGTCCAACTTCCGACCACGATGGCGAATTGTCTCATTTGGGTCCTCCTGAGCACCACGCTCTATAGCAGCAATAGCTTCTTCGGCACGCACTGTATGACATCTCTGCGGATGCGCATTATCAATAAAGAGTATGCGTGGTGCGAAATTAATTGCTCAGATGGACTATTATGGGAAACCAAACTAAGCCCAAATTGCCAAGGAACATCAAACCTCTCAACAACAAAAAAAAAAAAAAAACCCTTTATATTGAAGCTACGCTACTGCTAAAAATTAATTTAATTCAAATAATTTGAGAAAGTGTGTATACTTTGTATTGATTTTATTAATCATTTTATTGGTGATTAAATCAGTTAATTATATTTATTGATGCTTATAAAAAAAAACAAAAAAAAAAACAACTGACAGTTCCATGTTCCTGATCGGTCTCCTATTATACGTATTTATAAAATAAACGCCAGCCCAGTAAGAAATCGCGGTAAAATCGTGCAATAATAAGAATTATTATTTTATGTAAATAAAATTAAATATACAGACACACACAGACAAGAATATTAATTATTTTAAAATTTATTACCAATAAATATTGAAAAACGGGCAATAAAAATTGAAACAATAAATTTAATTTTAATTTAATTGCAATTATAAAAAAAAAAAAAATTTTCTGTTCGGAAATTAATTTCATTAATGAAATAGTGTGGAACGATATTAATAACAGAGCCAAGTAAAAAAATAAAAAAAGAAAAAAAATTTTATAATATTTTTGATTGTGTCATTTACAATTTTACATACAATAGCCAAAAATTAATTTAGATTTTAATCTACAATTTGTTTTCCCACCTTTTGTTGGCTTCAAATTGGACATGGAAAATAATTTTGAAAACATTTGTGTTAACCGTTTGCCATATAAAAAAGCAAGAAAAAAAAGAAGATAGAGATGGAGTTAGAGGAATAGAAAGAGAGTGAGAGAGAGAGAGAGAGGTTAAATGCACACACTGGCAGTATATGTAAATATTATTAAATTACTTGATTACTGTAATTAAAATTATGTTAAATCTGTCAAAACAAAACATATGCTTAATAATATCGTTTCTATATTTGATTTGAAAACAAATTGTCATATCATTCAAATACATATACAAAAAAAAAAGTTATTTAATTACTTAGAAAATGATAAAAAAAAACAATAAACATATGTTAGATATAAGCTATGAAAAAATATATATATAATGAAATACAATTATTATTTATTCAAATGAGATGTTTTTTTGTTTTAATTAATTATTTTTTTCTTATGCTTGATTTAGCCACAAAATAAGTAAAAAGAATCACTAAAAGTGTGATCTCCGATTATTTAGTAAGTGATATAAAAAGGATGATGATGATCCTACGATCTACGTCTACGATAAAAGTCGTTGTTTCAAATCGTGTGGTGAATATTTTTTAGCGCGGCTGATTCTACCATAGCGCAAGTGGCACATTATGCTCGGGCGCCAAATTTATATCATTAAATTAATTTTATGTAAAAAAAAAACTTGACAATTAACATTAATCAACTTTCTCTATTAAAATATGAATATAACCAGAGAATTAATGATTCAATAAAATGTGGTTTTTATAAAAACAAGTGTCAAAACATTCTCTCTAATAAAAACACGATTCTTAATTTTGGTTTAAAATTGTCTCATCGATGACAGATCTGTCTTGACTTTGTACGTTTAAAATCTGTAAGTGTATTAGAACTATTAATTTCTTTGACCGTAAAGACCTACAGTTAAGATCATACTTGTGGAGTAGAAAAATGCAAAACTGCTTGGAAACACATCAAACATCAATAGAAATATGAACTATGCAAGGAGTAAAAGGTTGCTAAAAATTGGAATATAGAAAAAAATCTACTTTTGTCCTAATTTACTAAAACTTCACGCTTATTTTCGCTACTACAGTCTTCCCTCGAAAAAAAGACCTAAAGTTCGAAAATACTAAACAAATTTTGCTGGTCGAAAGAGTGATCACATTAGTGGGAGCATTTTTACCGTACCGTAAATAGTATGCTCAACAGTTCATCTATCATAAGAGTAATACAAACTATAAAGTACTAATAGCAGAACATTTACGGAACTATGCTAATTAAATTTATTAATAAAAAAAAACAAAAAAAATATTAAATAGAAGAATTTCCTGGATTAAAAAACCACAGGCAAAATAATTATTAATATAAATTTCAATTTTGCAAAAAATAAAACCGAAAAATTTATGTTGCTTTATAGTCAAAAGAGTAATTAATTTATAAATATCACGTCTTAATTAAAAATTCATTTTAAAAACGATAAATTAAAATATTATTTACATTCCATAACACAAGAGAATATTTATTATTAAAAATTTTTGTATATTAAAAAAAAAAAAAGCTGAACATAAATTAATATTATTTCAGTTTATTGGTTTTTTTTTATATCTCTATTTAACACCAAATTTATTCATTTAAAAGAATTTTTAAATATTTCTGTCTTCTTTCTTTCTTTCTTTCAAACTATCGACAGTCCGATGATGAAGAAAAAAAAAAAAAAAAACAGACGCAATACAACAACTCTATTTGTCTACCTTAAAAAAACATTAAATTGATTTGTAACACTACATTCATTCTCTGGTTCTTCCAACATCAAATTAAGAACCTGTGAATTTGTAATCCCCATGTAGTATCGCACAGCAGGACATAAACAATATCATCATCAATGTTTTTTTTTTTGTTTTTTTTTTCTTGGTTAGGTTGATGGTGAAAAGAAAACCGATTTTCAAGCCTTTTATTAGTTTCCGACACACCTTTGATAACATCATTGAATATTTTCCCAAAACACATTTATTATAAATAATAACCTACAATAATATCGAATCGGTTCGGATCAAATAGGAATTCACTCTCTTAAAAGCTCAAAGCATTTTCTATTATTTGCTATTATTGTGAATTGTTTCGGATTATTTTTTTGATTTTGATTTTTTTTTTCAATCGTTTCGGTGTTGTCCATTCATTTTGTATAAATAATTTTTTTTTTCTTCTGTGTGTGTGCAGTGAAAGGAGTTAATCGATAATTTATGGGCTTCATTTTGAAAGGAACGTTTACAGGTGTTTTAAGCACCTTTTAGGATTTTATTATGAAATAGTGAAAATATTTTTTTTTTTAAGTTTATTGCTCATTATTTATATTCTGATGACATAATTTTTTTTCAGTCTATTTAGGGTGAATTTCAATAAATTTTTTTTTTATTAAAAAAGAAGGATAATTGTTTTGAATGAATTGAACTATTTTTGGTTTTTAAAAATTCTAAAATTAGATTTTTTTCTAAAGAAAACTTTTAGGTAGGGAGATAGATCAAAAGTAGATAGGGGAATGCATTTAAGAAGTAGACTTCTTATATCGACAAGTTATAATTGATAAATGATTAGAATCAATTAGATAATTGTCTATGTCGTACTAACTGCGCTACTATTGGCATCTATATACAAATAAACGTTTTATTCATATGAAGATTTCTTCAGAACTCCTCCGTCTTTTCCCACACTAGGTTAGGTTTAGGACAGATATCATTCGAAAATATGTCGTATTTTCCATCAGAAAAAATTCGCCCGCAAAAGAGTTAAATAGGATTCCCAACCAACCGTTCTCAGGTGAGTGAAAACCCTGACAAATAAACTAAATGCATTCTATTGAAAATTTTATTTTACGAAAAACTTCTTTGAACCAAAGACTTTCCATCGATATAATCACTGAATTTTAAATCAGAATCAACATTAGGCAGTTTATTTATATTAAATAGTATATCGTTTCCACTGTGCTATCAAGTTAAATAATTATTCGGTTATTCCAGCTTTTTCTATCTTCGGCAGGAGCCCATATTTGGATATGGTTTATTTTTTAAAACTGACAAGGTAAAGAAAAGGTTACATGAAAAATTAATTAATTTTTAAAATAATTAAAATTAGAAACGTACGCGCAACTTTAAAATGATTACCTACAATTAATTAATTTATCAACTAAGTACTTAAAAAAAGATGTGTAAAGTCTCAAGTGACTAATATATTTCACTAAAACTCTTAAGTACACAATTTTTTTTTTTTTTTCAATATTATCATCAACGCTATTAATTTCTATGCGTAATCCACCAAGAATTTTAAGAATCATTAAGAGTAGATAATTAATTTTAAACATTTAACAAACATATAAAACTACTTTTACTCGTATTCAGAGATAAATTCCGGTATACTAAAAACAACAAAACAAAAAAAACAAAATTTCTAGAGAAAAATCATATTAGAAAAAAAAAACAAAAAAATAACAATCAGTTGAAAAATTGTTCGGGACATCAGGTAATTACAGGGGTTCGAATTAAGATGTTCGTTCGTCTCTCAAAGCCGACATTAAGAACGCGGTCTTCATTAAAAAAAAAAAAAAACATTAAGTGTAGAAAATTTATCAGACCAAAAAAAAAAACAATTCAAAAACTCCGCCATGAATAATTTGGGTACATATTCTTTTGTACGTCACCCATTGATTAATTTGTGTTAATTAATTTTTTTTTTTATTTAATTTATATTTAATATAAAAGGTGTTTAAATAATATATGGTGAGCATGTGAATAAATATACATATTGTAATAAATTTATTATTTATCGACTATATATGCACATATGTACATACCTACCTATATACGGTATTTAATTTTATTTTGCATACTTAAATGCAAAACTGGTTAGTTATGTACATATGTACCTAGCTAGACGTAGATATATTCCGTAATATGTTTGTATGCATAAAGTTGAGTGACTGAATATATTGATTTTGATGTTAATTCAATGACAGTATATATAATGTGAGCAAATTACAATTTTCCAAAATAAACCAGTGTTTTATCAAACATGTCAATCTGTATAAGAGAACAACGTACATACATTGTTAAACGGATGGTTTATAAAAAAAAGTGAAATTAAATTAATTGAATTGCTTTAATTACCAGAAATTGTATTCTATAATAGCGAAAAATGGTGCACCTTGCCCGGGCGTCAAAGTAGTGTTACCAAATTCAAGCTCCTAAACAGCTGAACCAACAAAAAGATGTTAAATGATGCGCTGATCCCATAGGCATGCAAACAATTCGATAGTAATCGTTGATCATTCCAACATGACACGATCCCATAAAGCTCGTTTAACACAACAACATTTCATTTCTTCGCAACAGTAGCTTTTAATACTCGCCAGACTTGAATCCGATGGACCATAGGTAATCCATAGGTAAGGTGTCATCCAAAAAATATAAAACTGTTTGGAAACATTGAACTCAGCGCAAGCTCACATTCGTGCAGCGTGCAATGCCTTCATTGGAAGACTTGATCCCATCATCCACGCCACAGCGATACGTTTTTCATGAAATTTTATGTATTTTCAACAATTTATTAAAATATTAAATAAAAAGATTCATAATTGACGAAACCACAGAATCTTTAATTGGTAACACTTCGAGTGACGGACCCTGTATACTAATTAGGATGGGAGAAATGACATTTCTCATAATCATTGTGTCCTATTCTACAGACAGAATATCAATTCAGGGGTGGAATGAAAACATAGAGTGACCGAAGAATTGACATATTTTATTTTAAAATCTTCTTTTACTCCCAAATCTTACACCTGCAAGGAAATTTAATGAATATGTTTACTGACACGTCAAACGTACACATTTTAAAAAAATTGCTTGCAAATAATCACCTGTTTTGGATAAATATGGCGATAATAATTAAGAGATCTGCACCGGTAGCTATTGCTTGGCCAAAACCCGACTACTAGTAAAGAGAGAAAGGGAGAGAGCAACATTTTAGTCTAGACTAGAGAATTAGGTCTAATGATATAATTAACAAAATTCCCATCTATCAAAACACAATTTGTTCCGATTTGATTTCAAATCTATAGTCGGATTCACGAATTCAGTAATCTAAATGTTCTTGTACTCAAGATAAAAAGAAAAAAAAGAAGACATCCATGACACCAAAACAGAAAGCATAACATATTCAACAATTCAATTGAAAATAATCCAAAATAAGGTGTTGATGCGGGACAAAATAATAATAACCAAACATGTTCCGTTAGAATGTTTTACATGACAGATGATCAAATTATTTTCCATTCTTACATTTGTGACGTTCCATAGACGGGCATTAGACATGAAACATGATAGAAATTAATTTTAGTTCGAAAAACTTTATTAAATTTGAATTGTACATTCTGCACTCTAGTCTGATGTAAGTAAAGTTGGTATATCAATGCAACCACTTGACGTCATAATAATGATAGGGATATAAGTAATATGATGGGTAGAATGATTAGTTTTGAAATAATAAAAAAAACCTTAAATTCATGTTGAGGAAAAATAAACACAAAAACAAAAAAAAAAAAACGAGAAGACGAAGGAAAAAAACATCAAAAACAACAAATCAATTTAAGTTTTACTAAATTGGATTCATCTACAATTTAGGTTCGAAGAACAATTAATTTTTTTCCAGGTTGTTGTTTAGATTGTGGACCCTTGTCAGAAGCCCAATTTGAAAAGATTCAATTTCGAACTGAAACCTATAATTTACTACGGTAACCCAAAGCAATTGTTTTTTTTTTTTGGTTGGTTGGTAGACAACATAAAAAACTAATTTAATTTTGTTTTATTTGGAAAGAACTACCAATAATTAAGATTTTTTTTTTTGTAATCATTGAAACAAAGGTGCTGGTGTGTCGAAATTAATATATTTTTTGAAAATCATAATGACTGAGATTTATTTGTATTATTTTGTTGTTATTATAAAAATTCTTTTGTAGATTTTAGTTGACTTTATGAGACGGAAACCAACAAATTTGCTGTACTTCTATTTGTTAACGAATTTTGTAGCTACAATAGATCTTGTTCTTGATTTTATCGAAATGAGCTGAAGATTTGGGAGAAAAAAGAGTATCTCGTATACATTTGATGGATGATACTTGATAGCGAAAAAAAGAGGGGGTGCCAAATACAATTTTTGGAAAAAGTTAACCCTTTAAGGACCGCCCACTTTGAACATGGATGGATTAACCAAAAATTTTCAAAAAGCTTCTCAGAATTTAATTCGTATATTTTCAATTTTTAGAAAAGGTTAACCATTTAAGGCGCCTTTAAAGGGTTAACCTTTATAAATTATGTTAATGTATTGAAAACAATTTTTTTCTGGTAAACCCGTTCATGTTCAAAATGTATGGGCCTTAAAGGATTAACTTTTCCAATAATTTTATTTGACAAAAAATGGTGTAAATTTAAAGAAAGGTTAAAATTGTGTCACTTTTTAAAAGAATCGCCAAAAAAGCTTTCTCAAATGATAATCGAATGATAACAAATTGAACTTACTATAGAGAGACTATAGAGATTTATGTTTGTTGGTTTAAAAATGAGAGCAAATACTGTCCTCCCATTATTTGTCTCTATTAATTTAGGTAAACTAACAATCAATATCATAGAATAGTATTGCTTATCCAATTCGCTAAAAGTTTAAGAGTCGAGTCGTTGAACTAGTTCGAATTTACTCACTCCACTTCTAAACTGGTCTTTAAAGCAAACGTAAAAAAAAATCTGTTAAGTAAACTTAAAAATTATGATTTGACCGGAAATATAACGATTTCTAAAAAACAAAAAAATCATTAATATTATCAATAAAATTATAATTTATGGCAAACAAACAATATATTTGTTCGACAAAAAGTGTTTTTTCCTTGTAAAAAAAATAAATAAAGAAGAAACAAAAAAACAAAAAAAAAAACAAAAAATCCAAATTTATAATAAAGACGTTCGTATAGAGAGAAGTCTCATCATCTCATCATATTATTACCTAATATAATAACTCGTCCAATAAAACTGTTTATGATGTTATTTTCCTTTTATCTGCAAGTTAATTAAAATATAATTTATTTCATATACATCTCCCAGAGAGACTTCAGAGAGACCTCGATCAGGCCACTAAGCGCGCCGTTTATTTTCTTTATTATTATTTTTTTGTTTTTTTTTTGTATTTTTCTTAAAACCGAATCAAAATATTTCCACACAACACCTATTATTATTGAATATTTTTTTTTTTTTGGATTTATTTCTGTAGGTATTTAGTTTTTTTTTTTTTAATTCTTTTCTTTAGCTCTTGGATTGTAATATTATATATGGACCTACTAATGTTAGGTTATAATTAGTGGGGCTTTTGAGAAATATTGCGACAGCCGCCGCTCTTTTGCTTTTCAATGAAAAAAAAAACCAAAAACAAAAAACGCTTAATTAAAATTGAGACAACCTGCCGTGCAAACAATTTTTGGGTTCTACTAATTTCATTAAGTTTTTATTGGGGGTAAATTAAATATTATTGAGGATACTATAAGATGAAAACAAAAAAATAAAAAAATAATCATGCAAATATACACTGGAGAGCGTAGGTATATCTAATCCAAAAACGCAGATGAAAGAAAAAAGAAAAAGAAAAAAAAAGGAAAAATTACAACCACAAGCTCTTCATCTTTTAAAAGATAAATGAACCACGAAACAATTTGCTTATAATACTACGAAGCAATAAATCATTTTAAAATCGAAACAAAATTGAAACGGCTTCGGTGTATATGGTTAGGCATTTAACAAAAACAACTCTATCGAAGCCGAAAATATTATTATTTCTACAGGGTGTCGTCGAATAATTTCTTCGCATGATTGATTTGAGATTTCCAAAAAACCTATATTCAGATGCAGATGAAAATTTGGTTGTAACAAGAAAATTCCACTATTTTCTTGAGTGATTTAGCAGATTCACTAGCATTTCGGGTTTTTGTATATTAAAATTTGTTTAAGTTGTAATCATCATGAATACATGTATCCCTTCTACAACACGGTTTCTAACACGAAAAGAAAATTGCGGAAATTCTCGTATAACACGATAAAAAAAACGCGAAAATGTATGTACTTATTCTTAGTCTCCTACAACACGTTATTATGTCGGAACCTATTTACCGTGTTATAGGAGGGATACCTGTAATATATAATAGATAAATTCCAATGTAATTACGTGTTGTACGAAACCGTGTTGTATGAGACTAAGAGCAAGTACATACATTCTCGCAATTTTCCTATCATGCTATAGTTTGTCGTGTTATACGAAATTTTCCGTACATCTAACGTGTGGTATTAGATCAATTCCAGAATTAAGAGAGCATTGCTGCTAAAAATCCATTTACCTATTTGATTATGGTACATTTGAAAAGAAATTAAAAAATTAATCATGATTTTTTGATTAAATTAACTTGAATTCGGAATTTTTAAATTTTTTCCGAATTTCCTGAAAATTCAATCAGGAGTACAACACTCTACTAGAGAGAGATAGTATTAGAATATTACAATAGCAGTTTCTTAAAGACATTCGAGATTCGCTATACGATTTTGAATCACCCTGTGACAAAAATACCATTTATTATCAAGACGTTTCATATAGGTGTTGGTAAATTGAAGAATTAAATTGGATTATGTATCGAAATTAACACTTTGTAAAATTAATTATTCATCGCTTGGTATTTCTTTGGTTTATGTATATCTCGGGTATACCTACCTACTACATACAACATCACATTATGTATGTATGAATGTATGCTGGAATATTAAAAAGAAAACATTAGAAATATTGATTAATTAAAAAAATGATTAATTGTGCGGCTTTTTACAACATTTTTGTGTACAGAAATTATGATAAAACCAAAGGAATATTAATTTAAGTTGTTTTTTGTTTCTTCTTCGTCTTTTTGTTGTTGTTGTTGTTGTTGTGTGGACACACCTATACGTCATTGTATAATACCGATGTTTTTACTGTGTACTATTACATTGTGGAAGAATTGAACTTGACCTGATACGAGAACATTCCTATATTTTATGTGAATTTCAGATCTTTGGGAATTGTCTGATTCGCTTGGCAAGATTGCCTTTAGTTTAAAATGAAAAAATTTCACAGTTCGACGATTCCAGAATAATCCAAATTTTCTAGCCAAATTAGACCAAAAAAAAAAGGTACGGTCAAAAATCTCTCTATACAACTAGAAACGTTGAAAAATCGGATTTCCTGTGATCAGCGTTACATTAAAATAAGAGTTAGATTCGGATAATGTGGAATATTAACTATGTGGATATTAACTATCCAAGAAACTAAAATGGAATCATATAATGTGAATTTTTCGTAGAGAAAATCAGAGATCACATTAAGGCAGAGCAGAATCATGAGATTCGGGTTAGATTCGGTTGATATAGAGAACTATATAAGAAACTAAAACTAGATTATGCGTGAACCCTTAAGCCCCACACATATTTTGGGGAGGAAATAAGGAGAAAAGTAGGAACGATGATAATAGCGCTGTTGTAGTTGTAGAGCAACGTTAGTGAATCAGAGATTAAATTAGTCTTAATTGGCAGACCGATGTTCTAGACCTAGGAGCCAGTGGTTCGGATTCCAATTTAAAGATTATATTAATCACAAGTAGAAAACTCAAAAAATCATTATTGCTTTGACCTGGTGAATTGGTTTTGAGCTTTACTTACAAGGTTATAACGAATTCAAAGTAAAATTCCCATTTTTTTATTTGTATGGTCAATCACATCCACTCTGGCTGCGTCAAAGGTGAACAATCAAGAACAGCACAACTCTTTAAACAAACAGTGTTGTTAAGTTTTGATTTCGAGGTCTAGAATATTACATATAAGTATGAAGTATGAACGCAAAACATACAAATTACACAAGATCTATAAGAAAAAAAGTTCATACGCAATTACGCATATATAAATTGAAAATGCTGCGTATAGCGGCCTAATTGAAAATGTCATTAAAAGTATATTTATAAATTATACTATATCAATGTGTAGTAAGTACCTATAATAAGTTTTCTTTTTAAAACAATATATACTTAATGTAAGTGCAACTGCATCCACATGCATCTTACAATGTACAAAAATGCCTACATACATATTTACATAAATATGTTGGATATTATGTAGTTATGTATATGCATCGCATTATTATCCCGGCCTCATAATGAATATATAAACCAAAAATCTCACACACGGACACGCTCAATACGTCTGGGGGCTAATTTAGATGTTTTGTAATTTAGTGTAATTTAACTGTCAAAACGAGTTATTAAGACATCACGAAATAACTGCATAGTGTTGTGTGTTAAAATATTGCAGGTGTGTAGTTCCTAATAATATACTTCTGGTAATAACCCAAAAATTAATTTAATTAAAAATAAAGAAAGATGGAAAACGAAAAAGTACGAAAACATTTGATCAAGAAATTTCCTAAATACAAAAAAAAAAAATAAAAATTTGCCATCAAATAAAAACCACCCCTGGTGGAACTTCGATAATATGGCTATGTGAGAGAATTATGCATAAAAAAGCTCACTAAATCAAATACGAATTGTTGCGATTTAATTCTAAATTGAATTTTGCGGCAAAATAAAATAAAAACAACAACACCAAAAATGTTTTTGTGTACTGGCGGGACGTGCACAAATATTGACGGTAATCGTATTTTAAATTGCAACTGATTTTTACACCATTATGTCAATAATTAGCAGTTAAATAATTTATGTTCAATGAGAGTTCATTGATGAGTAAATTGTGGCACATAAATAAAGTGAAATAAAATGTACGGATGCCAAATACTGGTGGTTTAATCAATGTCGAAAATTCGTTTTAAAATAAACAAAAAAAATAAAAATATGGATTGTCTGTGGTAATTGGTAGTGACTTGGGGCAATAACGCAGAATTACCAACATTTATTGTGATTTAATTATAGATGTTCAAGAAGAAAGTGCGGACCGAAAGTCTGGTCCCTTTAAAAACCTTGGAAGATGAGATACTAGTACAGTGAATACTCTTGGTACCTATTGCCTAATCAATTTCTTCTTTTAGATCTAATTTCGGAAACGGATCTTATGTTGAATTGGCTATTTTCGGTGTACTACCGGTAGGAATAATGAGTTGTACTTGAATATATTTATCTAGTCTACAATAAAGTACCTTTTTAAATGTTAGTTGACACAAAGGTATTCACGGCGCTTCGAAAATTGCCTTTCATATATACCACAGGATTAGTATTGGGTAGTGGTACATTTTTGTCGCAATAACCTTAAATATTATTACCAAAAACTTCAATATTTTTTTGGAAATTTTTTGATTGCTTTTGTATTGCTTATGTATTGAAGAATTTTCTTATCTACTTAAAAAGCTATTTATGTTTATGTATATAAAAATTAATATAATTGTAAAATCTTTTAACTTACATGAAAAATGCTGTGTTGAAAACTTTCGAACATCTTACTGAAAGACATTAATTAAACAGAACTTTTTATTTATTTATATAAAACACAACTGACTACATTAAATTTTACTATTATCACTTGAAAACATAACTTGATTATCAATATATTTTAAGATTTATGAAGAGCGTCATTTTTTCGACATCTTTAAAAAAAACTTTTGCACAAATCAATGTTGCCACTTTTAAATTTTGTTAACAAATCAACAGTGAAAGATCGTTTTTTTAGTAGGAAAGCGAATACGTCCGGCTTTTTTTTTAATGCTGAATTGCTGAATCTATAGACGCCCATTTTCGTCATTATGAAAATGTGAAAAATGTGTTTTTCGATTTTTATTTTTACTCCATTAAAGTGTTAAATGCATTAGATTTGACTATTTTTCTGTTTAAATGGTAAGTAATAATTATTATTTATTGCTGTAGTATATAATAATATAGTTTTAAGCTCAAAATATTTCCAAAATTTATTCAAGTTAAGAAGTGTCAAGATATGAGCCTCATTTGCAACCTTATTTATAGATTGCCCCACAACATGATTTTTTTAACTGTTGAAGAATTAGCATGAGAAATTTCTATTTCTATTTAATTTATAATACATTTGACGACTTCCACAATGCTATCAGGTTGATCATAACTCCCAATTGAGTTTTCCTCTCACTAATGTTTAAATGATTACCAAATATTCTGTTACAAGCTGTATCAATGTAGCTTCCAGGCTTCAGCGACAACTTCGAACAAAATTAAACGGACATCATCATAACTTAGGAGCCGCAATGGGGAAGTAAGTAATTAGTTTTCAGTTTGATTACCAATTTCTATTTAAGTGCACCCAATTACATATAGAAATAGATAGATAGTTTACTTCAGAGTTTATAACACAGAGACGAATTTTAGACTTTTAATTATATGTACCTGGCTACAGCTACATATAACAAAACTTTTTTATTGTCTGTCTCTATCAAAATATTAACGCTTCGTCCTTCTCTGGAAATTACAAAAAAAAAAACAAAAAAAATTATTTAAATCAATCATTTCTCATATAACAAAGTGATCAAAAATTGCCAAGGCATGCAATATGATTTCGGAATTAAATTTACCTTAATGTCTCAATTATGGTTGTTAATGTTTTGTTTGCATGTTTCAAATTAGAGGTTTCGATACTTGTATTAAGAAAATTTAAGTAAATAGAATTTCATTACAGTGCGATTGCCGCGATTTTCTACATTACTGTTTAATGGTACAAAAGAGTCAAATATAATTTGTTTGTGGCTTCGATGTGGAGACCCGTTTTGTTTTTTGGTATTTTTTTTTAAATTTTAATTTTTATTTTTAACTAAACATGAATTTACAATAGTAATTTGGCCCAGCTCTATCGAAATGATTTATTAGTTTTATTTTTAAGTTAATAAATTCAATATGAGATTGTGAGATGGTTGAAAAACATAAAATCGTTTGGTCCGTCTGTCCATACATCAATATCGTCGGACATTCAGTGATTTCGTCTGTCAGTTCGTCCTTCGTCGGCTCATCAGTCGATCTTGTCTTTGTATTTGTCAGCCAATCCTTTCGTTTTATCAATTTGTACGTTCGTTTGTCCGTTCCTATCCGGAACCCTTTACGAATTATCGGATTAATAGAGATGAATCAATAAAAATTTCAATAAAAACATGAAAAGGGGAGGGCAATTCGTTTTGGCCAAAGAATAAGAGAAAGGAACCTATGGCACAAAAAACACTACTCATTAGACGAAATATTTATAGGGTTTGGTTCCTCAGGACACAATCACGGACTTAGGCCATATATTGGCGTATTTGTTCATGACTTCCAAGAAATTCTCTTGTACCGATTAGGTATAAAAAATGCAGTGCCAACCATAATCAGTTTTATTATCGACATTATAAAAAAAAAACGGAACAGAAAAAAAAGAAGAAGAGAAAATCCATAATAATGCAGAAAAAGGGGGCGCGTTAAAAGTGTTAAATAAAAAATAAATATAAATTTTGATTTCATATCTCCTCCGTATATGACTTGTTCTTCCTTCAACGTCTTCTCTTTCTCCAATATATATTATTGTGCTCATAGGTGCAACAACAACAACACGTTTTATATAATATTGTGGATGCCCTGACTGTGTGGTGTACTAAAAGATGATAGTGTTACTTCGGTGTTATGGTCTTCATTTCTCATATTGAATGTAAAACAAAACGATGAGGTTAAATACGCCGGCGTGCATCTAATCGTTAAATAATTGATGCTTCAAGCGCGAAAATTATTAATAACAAAAATGTTCGAGCTATAAAAAAAAAAGAAGAAAATAAGACAAAAGCCGATAATAAAATGAAACACGCAAAAGCCATATAAATGTGATCGGACGAGAAGGAATATACCTAGTACCTATTACAACCAAGAAAGGTTTCTTCGTTTTTTTTTTTTTTGCTTTTTTTTGTTTTGTTATTTGTGAGCACCGAAGAAATTATGACAATACTGGGGTAATAACAATAATAATAAACTTAACAGAGTGTTAGCATTTTTGCGATAGTATCGACATGGAAAATAGCCAATTGGAAAATAAATTCTTCGTCTGTGTTTACCATGAACCTGTCAAAGATTTAGTGATTGGCTGACATATAAATCGTGAACGATTCATTTTCAGTGTTAAGAAAGAGGTTTTTCAATTTTATTGTTTTTTGATCCTCGAGAGGTTTCACACATTTTCAAATATAGATATTTATCATACAAAATCATCCAATATTTCAATGTACCTAACGTTGTTTTGAGTTTGAGCTCTCTATGATTTCAAGTCCACCTTAATCGATTTAAAAAAAATCAAATTTAAAAAAAAAAATATTGGAAAAATATCAAAACTTCAAATTTTTATTTAATACCAAATGAATTTACACAAATTTTTGATTTTTATTTTTACTTTATTTTAATTTTATTTATATTTAAATTTATTTAATTTTGTTTTTGATTTAAACATAAATTTGGGTTATAGTCTGACTTGGCCTTCCTACTTTCTTTAACAAAACATTTGTGTGGAATTGAATTGACTTATGTCAAAAAAGTATTTTTATTAGAAACATAGAACTACAAACTACATCGAGACCCGGAAATTTCGAACAAATATTTTTTTTTTTTTTTAATCGCTAGGTTAGGCTTATTACACCCAGCATAGACTACTTTTTTGCCTCAATAGCTAATCCACGTTTACTGTACCTCTCTGTTTAACATTTTATCTCAAATAACATGGTCAATCTCTTTCAATGTGGAAAACTGCAGCACTGGATGTGTTTCCATATCGGTAAACCTTACAAATATTTGCCATTCGACCGCCAATCTTTAAGCATTGCCACCCGGGTTCAGATTCACCTCAACATGGCAGAGAATTATTATTGTGTTTTAGTATGGGGGTCCTATAGGGGTTAAAGATCAAAAATGGTGATTTTTATATATACAATTTTTTCAAAATTTTGTCATTTAGTAAAAAAAAGACTAAAAAATACATTTTTTTGTGTGGTGGGGTTTTTTTTCCATTCACAATACCAAATGGGATCAAATATGCGATCTAATTATTAGCAGTTAGACGACTAGAAAACCTAAATGTATGTAATTTGAAAACCTTATAAATGTTCAAATTTTAAGACTGAAATGAAATTGGAACTCAAAGTGTTAGCATATCGATGAACGAAGCTGATCATAGATTATTTTCAACAGTTTCTCGAAGTATTTAGCATTGCTAAAAATAGTCTTGCCCTGCCAGTTTCTCGAAGTATTTAACATTGCTAATAATAGTCTTGCCCTGCCAGATTCTCTTCTCTCTTCTGTTTTTAAATGACTAAAGTTCTATAACTATATAATAATTAATTTGTATGCAAAATTAATTACTCTCATACCTACTAGGTATAAAAATATATATATATTTTTTTAACATGATTTTTCCGTTGTACTCAACATCTTTTTGTTTTGTTCTTTTTAAATTCTCGCGCTTTGGTCAGTATTATTCACTCAGTCAATGTTGTATTGTACAGAAACTCACAAACTCTACCCACAAATGGAAGTGTATGTTATGTACAATAAACCAAACCGGGCAAAGCACATTTTTTTTTTACCATCTGATCTGAAAATGATTTATGGCTTTTAATAATAGAGCGCTACACATAAATTTGTTCAACCTCAGATGGTTAATATTTTAAGTAAATTAAATTAGTGCGAACGAAATAGTTGATCACAGCACACACACAGCAAATCATGTAGAGAAAATGTTGTGAGGAGGCCATTTTACTTGTATTATATTGTATTTATAACATATAAGCGCTGGAGCTGGAGCTGGACCAAACAAAAAACAAAAAAAAAATATAAATATCGTCTTATAAGAAGAGATTACAAGAAAGAGGTGTTCATTTAAGTCAAAGTTGATTATTAGGTTGATTGTTTTGTATTGGTTGAATTTTGTTGGTGGTATTTGATTGTATTCAAATGTATAATATTTATTTTGGAGTGGAAAATATGGACCTAGACTACTATTAAGTTTAATGGCTTTCAAAATTGTTTTCTATTTGTATCCTTTACGAGCCACTAAACTTTTTACAATTATTTTTAACTGATTCTAATTGTAGAAAAAAAAATGAACCGAATTTTGCCAAAATATTTAGTTCAGAAATTTATCATTTCAGTTAAAAATCTAGAACCAAAAGGGACTGTAAAAAATTTTTGTATAAAAGCAACCAATTTTTGTCGACCAAATGTTGGTGTCGTACAAATTTACACTCGTACAAATGTTCTGTCGATTTTAATGGCTAGTCGGTTAAATGTTGCCGTACAAATTTCCTATAAGCCATTTTTGTCGTACCACATTCATTTCCACGGTTATTTTAGGTTCATTTTGCCTTATTTTGGATCATTTTACTGGAACGGTTGGAATGTTGATAGGACAAATACTTTAATCCTTACGATATTCAATACGCTGACTCATACTGATCTTTGAAGATCTACTATAGAAAAATTTAAATAATTTTACTTCGGTTATTTTTGAATTTTTTTTTTTTATTGTTTTGTCAATCAAAAGAATGTTTAATGACTGAATTGCATTGCATAATGAGCATGTCAAGTGGCCGAAAATGGGTCATTAATAATATGTATTCAAAATTAGTATTGAAATCGATTTGAACCTGGCGGAACACTCGGAATGTTGGTAGATGTTTTTCTTCGGACTTCAAATATATTGACGACGAACTCCACTTAATTCAATGACAGTTTTATGTGCCATTTTTTTTTTCTTAAATCATCTTGTATTTTTTTAGGAGGATATTCAAGAGAATAATTCATAAAGTACAGGAAAAAAATGATTGGTCGTCCAAATAAATATTTCAAATGGCCTGAAACAAACGGCACTTCATGTGGATTGGTTCCAAATATAGCATAAACAATTTATTGTTGGTAAAGAATGCTTGCAAAAACAGTAGGTAACAGTTGGCAACCATAACCAATCATATATAAACCGCACATATGGACGATTTTGGCAAAATAAGCAAAATAATAACAGAAGGTAAATAATAATAATAACAAACCCAATGAATTATTTTTTTTTTAAAAAAAAAAGTTTTTAGTCTTTAATAACTTAATTAAATTTAATATTTATTTTTACCTCATATAACTATCGACAATCATACAATGGAATTGATCCGTCCGTCTAACCGCCAATTAATTTTTCATCAATTTAATCATTTTCTGGTTGGTTTCTATTTAACATGCACCACATTTATTGGGGATGGTTTTTTTTACACATACCTAACCACATACCTCCGGCTTTTATGCCATATATTAAAAACAATTAGAACAAATACCAATTTGACGCCAATCTATAATTACACAAAAATTATTGATCATCCATTGTTATTATTTTTTTTTTTTTTTTAATAATATAAATAATTATTTTAACAACAGAGCAAGAGTTTCCCATTTCGATATTTAATGTTTAATAATCGCGTTATAAAATATAAAACTCGAACCTCTCCATTATTTATTGTTTATTGGTAATTAATAAATAATAGTCAATTGTTTGGATGAAATAATAATTGCTCTTCACTGTTAAATTTGTTGAGCGGTTTTTGTTGTTGTTGTTGTTGTGTGTGTATGTTGTATTCATTCATATCACGGAACATGGAAATTTATTGATTTTAATTTTTGTATCATTTGGTTCATCAAGTATTAGGTGTGACCTGTGACCTGTGAGGAAATATATAGTTTAGGACCTTTGATCGAGGTCGGTATTTTGTGATAATGATCTACAGACGTAAAAATAGAAGTTTTTTTTTCAGAATTAGACTATCTTCTACTTTATCACCCAAATTACCATACAGAATTTTAGTACAAAAGATCTAACTAGGGAACAATTAGAAATACTTTCTCCAATCTCAGATTCAACAGAGTATAACTGGAGAGTATTCATACAGAATTGGTTTGTCGAAATGATGACGAATTTAGTTTAGGTGAGACAGAGTTGGTTGGTCGGAAGCGGTGATTCTTGATAATTTAATAGGTTTTTTCTAGTTAAATTAAGACTTACTAAGATGATTTCAGCCAAATACCGATTTATTAAATATAATGTGACGTATGATGGTCCTAACTATCCAAAATCATTTTTTAACGTTCATTGCTATTTTCAGTTTTTCTTTCCTTTTCTTTTTCTTTTCTTTTTTTGTGTAAAGATGCTGTGTACTTTAATATGCAAAGGTACACCTCTGTATATAAGCAACGTGAGACCTTTTATACTAAAAAAAAGAAGAAATATTTAAATTAAATAAATTACAAAAAGATAAAGAAAAAAAGAAACAGACAACATCATTAACTTATTTATCCAAAAGTGACGTTTCCAAACACTTAAAACGCATAAAGATATCCAAATTTTAAATATGTATATTTAGCGATCATGAGTGTCGGTTCCAGTCAAAGGTTCTTTTTTCGGCCTATTAACTTTACCTCAGCAGGGTTTCACACCTTTGATATCAAGCTGTGTTTTGCATTGGCAGGGTTCGTTCCCAGATTTAACAACATCATCATCATCATCATTATTATTATTATTATTTGCTGGCATCTCAATACATGCAGAGGTAAATTGGAAAATTCATTTCATCTTGCATCTTGTATGTACAATATAGATAGTTTGGTTTGGATTGTTTAGCCCTTTTTATTTATTAATTAATTAATTTTAATTAAGAATTAATTAATTATGATTTTAACCCGAAACAAAGATTTACCTTGACATAAGGTTTCTAAACTCTATCCATTGAAGATGACAAATCAGAAAACATATATCAATTAACGTGAATAATAATTCTACAATTCCACCGTCACGCAATTGTTTCCAAGTTTCTGTAGTGTTTCCTTTAGTGTCCTACAATGTTTCTTTTGTTGTCTCTATCCGTTTAACTTTATTTCTATTTGTACGGTTTCCTTTCATGTTTCGACAATGTTTCTAAGTGATATTTAATGTTTAAGTGTTTATTATTGTTTTTACACACAGAATTAAATTGATTGATAAGTAGACTTGGGATAGTTCAGACATTGCCAAGATTCGAATTTAGGGGTGACGTTAAGTGACTAATTAAATATAACTAGTGATTTGACAAGAATTATGAGTTTTTATTTAGCCTACGCGTACGGCTGGGAACTACTTTATATCTAATATATCGTTTATTCTTAATTATCTCTGTATTGTGCATTCAGTTGATGTTGATACGCAAACTTGTTGACTTCCGCTTAAAATCCACCTTCCAATTAACTGAATTTCTGGAACAAATTTTTCAAGCGGGACAGAAAAGGAACGTCTGGTTCATACCGTAAATATGTACTTATGTGGCTTCGATACAATTCTCTTCCAACCTTTATAGGAATGGATGGCTTAGACCTTCGAGTAAAAATATGTATATACATATGACTTCAATACATCACTGTTTCACTATGTCTTCTCTGCCAATCTTTATGGAAACGTCTTGTTCACAGCGTGTCTTCGATGAACCATTCTGTCGATCCAACTCTTTTCTGGTCTTTTCCGGCATCGCATGGCTATACATAGTACGGGTATATAACATGGTAGAAAAAGTTCCAACATAATTCCGTGTTGTATGAGACTATTGTAGAACGAACGGTATTATACGAAAATTTCCGTAATTTTCTTATCATGTTATAGTGAAACCGTGCTATAGTATACTGTGTTACATGAGAATTTTCTTATCGTGTTAGATTGAAATCGGTGTTGTAGGAGGGCTACCTGTACATACATCCATTTATACTTTCTTTAATCTAATATACTATCAACTAAATATTACAAAACACAAACGGATTATGACCTGTCGAATCCGACTATATCTCAGTATTTATTTGTATTCACAAATTAATTAGTAATTAAATTCTCCATTATTATACAATAAAATTCTCAACAAATAATTAAGCAATTTACAAATAATATTATCTCTTAGCTTAAGAGTGAACTGTATTCATGTTATTATTATTACATAAAATTTAAATATGTATATTGGGTAACCTTTGACCCTATATGCGCTGAACGCTTTCACAATTCATCTTAATATATATATATATACACATATATGAACACATAAACAACGTTTAATTACTTAATTTTCTCGCGCTCAATATTACATTTAAAATAAATTTAAAGTTTTTGAATGGCATCGCATCGCCGCCGAAATCAAGACTTTCAATCAAACGTCAAGTTAAACGTCAAATCGTGTCAAAATGAGTTACTCTACGGCTCTACGCTGAGGTGATATTTGTGATGTTTTTTTTTTTTCGTTTTCGTTTTCGTCTTCAATTTATTTTGCATTTTATTTGAAAATGAAATGAATCACATCAATCCAATTTAGAGAGAGAGAGAGAGAGTAATATTTGACCTAAGTCTGTCATGTCATGTTTGTTAATTTGTCTGTGGTGTTATATAGCGGAAAGAAGACTTCACAGAGATTAAAAGAGTTCATAAATTGGCAATAACCGAATTAAAATTGTTCATTTTTTTGTTTTTTTTTTTGTTTTGATTTTACCACCGATGTACATTCAAATGGGAAATCATAAACGATTTCAACACCTTATTTCCACAATGTATACATTTGGTAAATCAAATGAACAATTTGTTTATTGTTGTTGTTGTTTCTTTTCAAATGGGGGTCTTGAATTCGTTTTTCTTTCATATTTTATACATTTTATTAACCGTGTGGAATACAATGTAATATTATTATTGTTATTATTGCAATTATTCAGCCAATAAAGGTTGCTGTACACACGGTGCTCATCTTCATATATATTAATAGTATAGTACGGTTCGTTTATCATATCAACACCTCCTCTGCACTGTACCACCTCTCTATGTTTATATATATGTATATATATCTAGCCCTAGGTTGAATTTCTTTAGGTCTGGAAGAGAACTATATGGTTAAATTCAGAATACCTTACTTTAACACCATATACGTTACATCCTATACGATATAT
>JANSTT010021949.1:0-43374 GCA_026745375.1 Platyura marginata | reverse complement strand
ATGAGTATTAAGGGGCGTTACAAACTCCGTACCAAAGTTATAATACCCTTGATTAACATCATACGGGTATAAAAATCTGTTAAAAAAAACGCGAAATATCATAAATTTAATACTTTTGAAATTTTTTTTTTTTTTGATATTTTAATTCAAAAAACCAGATTATTAGGTTTTTTTTTGGAATTGTAATTACTTTTGTAGACTTTTCATATTTTGAAAATGTTAACCCTTTAAGGTCCAAACGGTGCCTTTAAAGGGTTAACTTTTAAAAATATATTAATGCGCTAAAAACATAAAGAATAACTCCCTGAATAAATTTAGTTATATTTAACTTTTTTTGATTAACCCTTTCATGTTCAAAGGACCTTGAATATTAATATTAAGTAAATATAAACCACTGGTCGAATAAATAACTACAGGAACTCAAAAGTGGAGCTGCGGCGGGTATATATTTTAATCTAAAATCTAACAATATGAGAATTAAAAAAAAAGCATGTCCAATTATAGTTATCTCTCAAATATGGTAATTTTTGTTGGTATAAAACTCGGGCTCCAATTTTAATCGGAAATATGCGACACACTCCATACAACACACTGAGTATGAGTATATCGATATCAGGGACGACTCTTCTATAGGTAAATTTTTATGTCGACATGTGTAGTAGCATGCTTTCAAAAAAACAAAATTACGCAGTTTAGCGTGTTTCACTTAAGCGTTTTAAGTACTAACTGCTTTAGTGGCAAAAAAAAATCAAAAGCATTTTATATTAAATTTGTTTTTTTATTAAAAAAATTTCTTTTTGTTTTGAGTACTTTTTTGTTTGTACAAAATATTTACTAAATTCTAACAAATCGCTTAATTACATATCACTCAATAATGCGAAACTCAAATAATTATGATAAATATTCCTTGTTAAATATGTATATTAAACATCAGAAGAATTCACAAAGTGTGAGTGGTTGAAAAAAAAAATTAAAAAAAAATAATTTACAGCAGGCCGACTAGATTTTATAAAAATTAGCGCCCCCATTTTACGCAAGTATTACTAACAAAACATTTAATTGTAACTTCTATTATTTACAAGTTTGATCTCTCAGCATATAGAGTTGAGAGCAATTTTTTTCTCTCTCTTATTTCTCATTGATAGTTGTTTCATGTTCAAAACGCATTTTATTTTTCCTATAAATTAAGTCAGACTCTTAGCGTTAAATTATTTAACAGAGAATCCATCACCAGTTGGGTCTAGGATCCAAGGATAGTTATTTGGACATTCCATACATGTGAAAAGACGAAGTGTTTCACCTGGTAATTCTCTTGTCGTCAAGGGACAGGCATTTGGTAACGAACAGTATGCTTGTCCTTTAACATCACATTTTTCTTTCCATTCTTGGAAATCTCTGAGTGAATTCAATTCGGTTGGGTTCTGCATCCATTGAATAACTTGAAGCATTGTAACAAAAAAGACATCATTTCTGCCAAGCATTTCTTCGATGAATTTGATGAGTTCATCTCTAAATTCCTTCTTTGATTTAAGCCATGATGCGTGGAAATTAAAACCTAATGGTGCCCGATTGCTATTGTAGTGTCGGTTGAAGTTATGTCGTAATAGACGTGCAAATTGATCGCCAGTTTGTATATTTGAACATGAATCGACCATATGACAACCCGGTAGAGATTCATCAAATGTCGGATCATCACGACGATCTAATTCATTCATTACCATTTCCCAGACGGGGTGACTACGAGATGGACAATTGTGAGCATTTCCATTGCATTTATGTGGCATACGGAAATAGAGTGTGTATGGCCAAATTGGGACACGTCCTAGAGATGCTGTAATTGATGCGTCATAGACGAAAAATTGATCGGCCATCATTTCGAATTGTTTATTGCCACCGACACGCAAGTATGGTGCACGTGTACCAATAATAGATCCATCAGTAATGTTAGCGAAACGTTCAATAATTAAACGGGCTCCAGCCATTTCGGCAAGCCAATCATCGTACGTGCCATGTGTCCAATAGTTAGGTTCATCTTTGTGTGTTAGGGAAAATGTAGAAATTTCATGTCCGCGTCTGTTAAGATCTTGAACGGCCGAATAATTTGTATATTTGTGCGATACAAAGAATGTTCCTTTGATCGAGCAACCATTTGGATTCTGCCGATTACCATTGAAAATATCATCGTACAGATCGATGTTGTCCACATTTACGGCACCGTTAAATGTGATTGTGATCATTTGTGGCACTTGTGATGGCTCAATGTTTCCTGGTATTCTGGTACCATCAGCCGAACAGAAGCAATCAGGTAGAATACATTGGGTTGGATCACATTCTGGGGCACGATTTGGATCTAAATCAACAGCTAGAAAAGAAAGGCATTTTTTATACAACATTTATTTATACGAAATTTATAAATGTACGTACTGCAAGCATTTTCGTCGGATTCATCTTTGCAATCTGGTTTTCCATTACAGAAAAGCTCTTTTTCAACACATTCTCCATTGCCACATGAAAGTTTTCCCTCGGGACAAACTGGTTCATCTGTCTTTAAGATTGGCAATACTTTTCTTGGTTCTTTAAAAGAGAAATTAGAAAAAAAAAACTTTTGTTAAAAATTTGTTTATCAAACTATAAAGAGGATTTGGTGTCGTGTTGCGCATAGGGTGTCTTGTGTAAAAAGAACTTTTTTTGTACGTTGTGTCGGTCTTGCTTTGATATATAAATGAAGTGAAAGTTTTGCTTAAATATAAAAAGAGATTAATTAAAGATATAGTTTAGTTAAGTAGTTAGAATTTAAGCGTATTATAAATATATTTGGAATCAAGTTTTAAGTTACATTTATGTGCAAAAACTAATTATTTTAAATGACAAAAATTTAAATACTCTGAGATAATTCCCACAGAATCATAACATACTACTTCGTTCAGATTTCACTCAATGAGACTTAACTTTGGTCAATTATTAAAATATCGCCTTTAATACCCAATTTTTTTTTCTCTCGATAAGATCGAGTCGTCTTTGCAAATTGAGGTCTTATAATAAGTTCTTCAATATTTTTGATAAGGACTCCACAACCCACAAGCTTATAAACACCAATTTCAGTTTTTGTTTCTGTCCATCAGGACTATACACCAAACCATACCTACAATAAATTTGTGGTTTCTTCTATTTACGATACTCATACCCTACTTAAGAGATCACAATGACTCATTCAGTAAAGATATTCCGAAAATTTCTGATAAGCTGATTTAAGCTGTATCTTTAAAATATCTGAAAACGTCTTCTTTGGCATAGTTAATGGGTAATTGTCAGTATCTGCCGAACAGCCAATAAAACTACCCACAAATTGCAATGAGGCTCCATAAATAAAAATATTTCTCATATGCTCAACATTTGACTGCATTCAAAATACATTTTGGCATGAGTATACAGAACAGACTTTTCTACAGGACAAGTAACTCAACCTTTTTAACCGGTCCTGCTATCCATTGTAATTGTAATCTATTTTTCTACAAATTTAAGTAATAATACCTACATAATTTAAATAACTATTGTGACCATAATAAACAACTTTTTATCAAAACAAAAAATTATAAGTTCAAAAATCGCAAAATATTTTTTGCTATTATATGAAATTCATGTATACGCATATGTAACACTTAGTACCTTAATATAGTTATACAGAGATTATAGAGAGTTGGGCACGACTTTGTGTATTTTACAACGTCATTATTATATTGACAACTTCATTCACTTTATACATTATTTTAAAATAAAAAGTTTGTTAATTAGAACTGCTAACATTCCATCGTGTTAGTAAAAGTACCTAAATGATCGATCATACATTATAATTTATAATTCAAACATACTTAAATCTAATAGTAAATAAGTGTGTTTTAATATTCCATGTTAGCTTATAGTCAAGAAAAGTGAAAGGAAGCACATTAATCTACATAAGCTGCCAAAGAATGTGTTATTAATGAATATATAGTATGAGTTAGATAAATAAATCCAAAAATTAGATCTTAACTTGTGTCATGTTTTTATATATGTATGTAATTAAATAAAAATAACTATGACATTTACAGAGCGTCCCGTCTAATTCAACAAACAATCAACTCTAATTTAATGATTAAAAAAAAATAATAACAAAATATTTACAATATGTAAATTAGAAAGAAAAAAAAATTAATTAAATTGTTTGTGCATAATACATTTTGTGCTCGACCATTAACCGCTTATTTAAAAATTCACGGGCACTACACCGTTTTTCTATATAAATGCTGTTTGCTTTTTATAATAATAAAAAAAAAGTTATTAAAAAAAATTATTCGTATAATCCCAAACCAATAGCAACGCCAATTTACATTTTTTTCTACAAAAAAAAATTTTTTTTTTTTTTGCTTTTGTTTTCTAGTTTTTATTTGGTTTGAGACTTACTTTCCTTTTTTTCACAATTTGTTACTTTAGCTTTCCAATCGCATGTTTGCTTTTCAATGTCGAACGCTAAACCGGAAGGGCAAGTAATTTGTTTAAGTCCAGCTCTGGTACACCTACATGGGCAACACGAAAAAAGGGTCTTAGTTGGATTTGCTTTAATAATCGGACACCAATAAGATAATCCATATTTCTAAATGTTCCAAAAAAAAAACCTCTCGAAAGATCCTCTCTAGAATTTAATTTTTTTTTATGAAAATAATGAGAATTATTGTTAGTTACGAAAGTACACATACAGGCGAAGAGAGAGAGCGAGAGACAGAGATGTATTATAGAGAACTATAACAAATGTGATCTAACCATGACTCGCAACATATACAAATACATATATATATATAGAGAGAGAGAGATAGAAGAGAAACAGAACCATTAAAAAGACGACAACTAAACAAACATATTAAACATAATAATATAATTAAATAATATAGATAATTACTTCCTATTTTTAATAAGAGAGGATTATCTCATTGAATGTCCATTAAACTTACTCTCTACTCGATCGCAATTTTTTACGTTTGTTCTCCAGTCACACGTTTGACGTTCAATGTCAAATGCTAGACCCGTTGGACAGCGTACTGATGCTAGTCTAGTGATACCGTTTTCTCCAGCATTATCGCACCTATAGGGTTTCAAATCAAATTTTTCGTTAACATTTAAAATGGAATTTTTATTGAAGCAAAGAATGGCCGAAAGTATAAAGCTGGAAGAATTATGTTTATAGTTTTTTTTTTTTTTTTGATTTTTAAAAAAAAACATAATGGTTTTCGAAGAAGAATTCTGAATGAAGAGTTAAATTGAAATTTATGACCGAGTAATTTGTGTTAATAGACTGAAATTATTGAATTACATTTTAAATAACAATAAATATATAGTAAATAAAAAAAAATATATAAACATCTAAAAATTTACCTGACTACATCTCTACAGTCACCGTCAGATGACAATCGGAAGTATTCATCAGCTGGTCGATCTTGACATAGTTCATCTGTGTTTTGTGCATCTGAATCTGAGTCGTCATCTTGTCGCCTAACTCTAATATCAGCTGAAGCTATAATTTATAGAAAAATAGATGTAATTAATGTTTTAAATTAATAATATTCCTTGATAGGGTTTTCAAAATCTTTAAAATATAGGTCTAAAAGAATAAAACATTTTTGTTCACTTTATCTAACAGTTGAACTGGTAAGCTAATATTTATATCTGTGATTATAATATACCTAATTAGTAATAATAAAGTAATTGTTAATTTTAATCTTCCAACAAGAAAATATTTTACTCCATGATTGCCGGTATAGGAACTATAAGTATAATCAGACGGAATTCATATTATCCTTTATGGAATTGATTCACAACTTCCAAACTATTCTATTTCAAAACAATTCAAAACTCCTCAACGAAAAATAATGCCTAGGTAAACCTGACAACATTTTGTCGAATATGTTAAAGGGTTTTAGAAAAATCTGTAATAGTAAGATATGTTATACTAATTAGAGGATGTTATACTAATTAGTTTAGATATGTTATACTAATTAGAGGATGTTGATTAAATCATTAAATTTAAATACGCAAGGCAAAGTAGCGTTCATTTAATTTAACGCTTTTTTATTTTGAACGGAAACAAAAGACTTCAATAAGCGACGAACTTAACTATATATTTAAAACATTGCACATAAACACATAAAAGTGAATTAAATTAATTAATTTTAGTCACGTCTTGAGGTAAAGTTTAATCAACTGTTTGTATTATGTATGTATACCTGACTGCATCGTATATATAGCCCTGAAGCTATTTTGCAGACAGTGCATTGGAAAATAATTGCACACAATGCAATTTGTAATTACTTTGACATAAAAAAAAAATGTTTACTTCTACTATGCGGTCTTACAAGAAAAATATGTCGTCAGAGATTCAGGTAACTTAATATTAAGTATACATCGAGTGATTGAACTGGTTTTGTTATTTAATGTAAAAATGCGCATGGTGGACAAACATTTTGTATCTCCGGATAGGTAACATACCCAATCAACAGGTATTAGTACGTACCATTGAATGGGCATGCACAAATTGTTCATTATGTAAATCAATAAAAGTGAGAAAATAACTGGTTTTATATAATTTTCCTTGTTGATCGTTGCCGTCATTGTCGGAGTAGAGGTAATATAATTTTCACTTTTAAAGGTGACAACTTTTTCTTTCATCTGTGCAAACATATTATGCATATGGGTAGGTAGGTATGTACATAATATAAAAGATGAAACCTGATTTTATGAAATGATCACTCACATTGTAAACAGGGCCTAAGGTGTATAATTCATTTTATTATATATTATTAAATATCATAATGGCTAAATCCTAATGCTCATTTATAGATTTGACCGAGTTATGTAAGTTTCAAAATTAATTTATGGCAAAAAAGTAGTTTTAGCGGTTTTTTTTTTCTTCAGAAAAACCGGCCGTATTTTACTAAGACCTATGTCTCTAAATGTCGTTTTTTAATAGTTTCTAGTCTCTAACGTGTTGTTTGTACAAATTTATGCAAATTTAACTATGTTATTAGCACACGAAACCATGGTCGAAGGTCTTCCTTATCATCACGATCATCTATTTGGAGGTGGTTCTTTGAATAAATTTTACAACTCACTTTTTGATATAAAAAAAAATCAATGGCGCGATTTCGCGCGCATACATAATTAATCAGTTTTCGATACCCATCAATTATTTTATACATTAAAAAAAAAATTTACTTATAATTGGTAAATTGTTAAAAAAAAAATGTTTGTGAAAACGAAAAATATCCATTTCAGTCTTGTTTGTGCCAAAAACTTTTGTCACACCATATATTGAACACACGCCTATTACAACAAAAACCAATAAAAAATAAAACTAATTTTTTACACTTCACAACAACAAAATGATCCAGCAATATTTTTTTATTTTTTTTTTGTTTGTAAATTATAAACACTTACCGATTACCACACATAGCGTAATTACTCCAATAAATTGAAATACACGCGCCATGATATATGGCTGTGTGTCACTAAATTTATTTAGCAATCCAAATCAAAAACTACAAATTTGTTTTAATTAATTCCTTGTGGAATAAGATGACATGGAAAAAAATTGGTCACAACTTGAACGCTGTGACTTGCTTGATACACAACTTCGCGATCACTAGGTGTTGCTTGGCGATCTTAAGGTCTATTTATTAAGACTTTCACTAAAGTGGGGTTCAACCATCTGGCTACAAATCATTTTGGTGGGAACCTAAAGGAGTAATAATGGGGATCTTTTATTTAATTTCATTTGAATAGGTTTTTTGACTGAATTCGAAATGATTTTATATTGGGTGTGGTTGAAAATTAAATGTAGTTTGCAGTGCAAAACTTTTGATTTTTTTTTTTTGAGTTTTAAAAGAATTTGTCCATAGATAGGAGTTTCTTGATTCGTTTATGACATAAGATGCTTTAGAACTTTAATTTTATACTATTTTATAAGCCTGCCTATCAAATGTTTTGGAATATCTTGAGAGTACCTATATACTTAATGCAATTTAACGTGAAATGTGAATTACTATTACTGTTATCGATATACTTAGCAGAAAAACAGTGCTAAATAGGGCAGAACAAATGATCATTTTTATTGTCAATTAAACCTTAGCGATTGATTTTTGTTTAATGAAGTGCTAATATGTCAATATTATAACCTATACCATAAGTGGGTACAGAACATTTTTTCACTATAATTATTTCACATGAATAAATGTCCCCATTATTCGATGTGAAACATCCAAACAGACATACATACAATGTACTTTAAGAATTGAATATTGACATATCTATCTATATTTCATATACGATAATCTAAAATCATATAGCCATATAGGTAATTCAAGCTCAAGAAGTGGGATATTCGTTTAGAGGGAGACTTAATGGTATTTATTTGAAGAAAAAAACATTCCAAAACGTATGTCTTTACTTAAGTGCTACAAACATATTATCTCCAATTTGGAAAAGTTTGCATGTACCCCTGCAGTTTTTGTATTTTACCTATATGTATTATTATAATATTGTTTTATCAGGTTGTCAGGTAATTATGGATATTTAAAGATGAAAAATGTCGAGGACGTTTCAAACCGGTGCTTAATTTTGTATAAAATCGTGCATTTTAAGTAGCAAAACGTTTTAACAAGAAATATATACACGATTGGTAATCCTCATTTAAAATTCATCACAGAAGTTAAAAAGTATAGTAATTTATAAAAAATTGTCCATAGATGTGGGTAGGTCGAGTAAAGGTAATCTTAAAAATTTATTAATTTTTGGTTAAAATTAGCAAACAAAATATCGTTGCATTTGAGGTGACAAATTATTTTCATAAAAATAAATGCAATTAACTTGTTTGATAAAAATACTTGTAAAATAAAATGGTTAAAGAGTGCCTTAAGTATTTACAGACAATCCAATCAATTACCCTCATTTACCCTGTTAATGAAATTATGCTAGATTTGGGATTAGTGTATAACACACAAGATCTACCAGTCATCTGCGGGTTAATGCATCGCATTTGCACAGAATATGTTTTGCAGATTCATCTTTTTCAAGGCATAAACAGCAGGATCTGTCTGGTTCTTGTCAAATTTTGTTGAGGGGATATAAAGTATCAAATAAGTAATTGACAGTAACCAGTTAAGAGCTCTGTAACTATTAGTAGGTAATTACTGTAAAGCTGCAAGAACCTATCAGAAAATTGTCACGAATGGATGGGAAACTTCTTTGCGTGTCTTTGACCTGGGGTCTTTTCCCAATTTAAATGTTTTTGACCTTCCTTTCAGACCCTGATTCTAGGGGAATTGTATTCTTATCACTTTCAACTTTGCTTTGTATTTAAAAGACATTCCGTATACTTTTTATAGTTCCCACTTGGTAATGACCAATTCTTCATAATTATATTACGATGATATGGCACCTAAAACTAATTGAAAATGTTAAAAATCAGTTATAACTTAAAATGTTAATGCATCTTCTTATTACCTCATCGCAGTCAAAATTTAACAACTTTAGTTTAAAAATAAAAACTTTAAGCAAATACGGTTTGAATGGGCAAAATATGTAGAATGCAAATATTGATTGATTAATACCTACTGAAAATTGTATTCCACAATATTAGAGTTTTTTTTGACTTGTCAATAATTTGAGTTAATTTTTCAATACCCAATAAGTTTAGCTGTAATTGATTTTAATTTAATTAAAGTATGTAATTTTTCTTCAGTTGTGAAATTTTTGCCATTTTTAAGCTTAAAGTTTTTACTAAATAAATAGTACGAGTACGTGAATTGAAGATGCATACATATATTGACCTGGTGTTTTATAATTTTGTTATTCTTTTCAAAACATAGTCATATGGTTTGAACTTATGAATACAATACATATTTAATCCATTGTAGTAAATCAAAAGTTTGCATAAATAAAATTTAAGAATGTATATCGTGCGATATTAGAAGATATTTCTGTAAAAGTCGCGCAATTCAAAATCTACATATAATGAGAAAATAATTATTGTAATATTGTTAAATGCCAAATCATTAAAAAAATTATTGTTTGCTCATGCTTAAACATTATACAACCAATTATAATGGATCTTAGATATAATACCATTGGCATAAGACGAGGAAGTAGAAATCATTTATCAAAAAATTGGCATTTAAATAAATAAAATTTACATGCAGGTTTCAACTTTGTTCTCAATGAACTTCACGACATACCATATCTATGTACCTACCTATATGTATATACCTGCAACAAATAAGTATATTATATAAATATATATATCTTAAATATTGCATCAGAAATTTTTGCTTATTCATACTTACAAAATATGATTGAAGCAAAAACAAAATTAATAATAATAAATAAATAAAAATTTGATGAAAAAAACCGACAATAACAGCAAAGAAAACATCTTCAGTATTGGCAAATAATATCAATATCGAACACAAACGAATCTATGTAGAAAAAAAATCATGTATTTCGATAAAAAAAAAAAAAAAAAAAAAAAATTATTTATAAAACGTAAGGTGAATCTGTTGTAATCTTTCGCGGCTATTTTTATTAACCTTAAAATTATTAAAACACTGGAACGCCATCTTACTTATTGATTATTATTATTTTTATTTATTTTTTTTATGTATATTCACCAAATCAAAACCTAATGTTTCGCTAATAAACCGCTTAGCTTAAACTTAAATGATCATATAGAAAGTGAGAAATGTCAAGGTAAATCACGATACGTGGAGCGGAGCATAATTTGTAGATCGTTTATCACCTGAATTGTGAAGAAAAGATGTATGTAGGTAAAGTGCAATTCGAATTGATTTTGTTTTCTACTCGAAAATATATTATTAAGTATATTATGTATGCCGACCTATTGATATGTACACGTATTGTCAGATATTGCAATTTTTATGTAACTGAAACAGAAAAAAAAATTTTTTAATAAATATTTCATTGGGCAACTTTATAGATGTTAAATTAAACGCATTTATATAAATATAACCTCGGTTTTTAAACTGAATAGACAAATAATATAATTTATATAATTTCCGATCAAGAAATACTAAGAATGCAAATATGGAATTTCTAAAACGATCTCTAATTGTCATAGATAAATGATATCTTACTGATACACTGTTGAGATAATGAAATGTTCTTGACATTTAGTTAGCACTTGTTCTAAATTCTAGAATTATTATTTACATAAATACGTTCGTACGCAGCCATCAGTAATTTATTATCTTTTCTACAATGTGTACATGTTAATTAATATTTTAATAGAGTAACTTTTATCGATTACAACAAATAATTAATTAATTTAATTAACTTAAAGCTTGGAAAAATTATAATAAGTAATTCCTGATCTCAGTTACAAAAAACCTGTTATTTGGCATTACATGCCTATTTACTTGTTCATATTGTAAATTTTTGGCATCTAACTGTCTTTCGTTATAAAATTACTTATAGTATCCATATTTTGGACAAAACGAAAAGATAGATAATTCTTCGTTTTTTATTTATTTTAACATAATAACATCTTTTGTCTATTGAATACATTTATAAAATCAAATCCTTGAAAGAGTCTAGGATAAACAAAATGGGAACGAAGGGGTTAGAATTCTCCAAAGAAATGCAGGCGTTTCCGTTTTTTCTTTTAGATTTTTGAGAACACCTAGTATAAGGAGATCGTCTTCTATTATTCTCAAATTTAAGTTCTCCACCTGGACAAATATGAATTCTATATTTTTAACATGTCAGTGGTTAGGCCACTGCTCGTCTATCATACGGAGGGTTCTGACGTTCGAATGGCTGTTTTTAAAAATACATATGTGATACTAATCTAATAAATATTTCACTATTGGCGGGGTGGTTTGAATTCCACTTTACAAACAGTAGGTTCCTCCATATAGTTATACCTATGCAATAGAGAATAGGCTATCATTACTATTATTACCGCACTTACTATGCATAATTTGATTTCATCTATTTTCGGCTCTAATATCAACATTTACATAAATATAGTCAGAGCAGAAGTATTAAGAATACTATCATATTGAACGCCGATATATTGCTTATTACTTATGCTTATTGCCGACAACCAGCAGCAGAAATATCATCATGTATTCTTATTGTGCTTCGTACAATAAACGCTTGTACTTGTTGCTATTGCTGGTTGTCAGCGCTTCCTTGATATTTTTTTATATTTCTGCTCGCTGATGCCGGCGGCTTATTTTGAGATTTGAAATTTTTTGATATAAAAATGGAACAAATAATTAAAAAAAACTACTTGATTTTGAAAAAATTTCTATAATTTACTACTACTTGGAGGCTAATATTAGCTTTTACTATGCGCACTCAATTTGCTTCATAAGCATAAGCGCAATAAGTATAAGCAATAAGCACGAGCACTATCGGCGTTCAATGTGGACGTACCCTAAGAAGACTAATACTGATTGATCAATTAAAGAAATGGAAACTTCAAAAATCACATCACATCTACACAACATACAGAAGTAGACACAAACATTTATACGTTTTCAAAATAAATACCTAATGAAGGCTATCAAAATTAGGTTAGTAAAATGTTTATTAAAAGTTTATTTCTTTTACTTTATTGCTACAAAAAAAAAAGGTTCAATCCAGAATAAACTTTATAGGTATCTAATATTGTATATATACAATACATATACATACATAGTATTTATTATATCTAACAAGATTTATGAACTTTGTGTAATAAAACAATATAAAAAAAATCAGGCAAAAAAAAATGTGGAAATTATACAGAAATATTTTAACATATTTGGTTATCTTATAAAGGTCATCAAAACAAAAAGCTTGTGGATTAATTTATAGCTCGGCGACATGTTTATATTCTGGCAGTGAAATTTTATCATTTTTATTTAAATTATCAGATCACTCGAATATTTAATGCAACACACAGGTACATAATGTTCCTACTGCAAATGTTTATAAATGTTTGTTTGTATATTTATTTAATCAACAGTTGAATAAAAGATTTAATATATTTTTTAATTTATTTATTTAAAAGGAATGTATTTTTAATTCGATTTACCCCTATGTATATTCGAACTATTCTTGGCCGTTCATAATCTCAAGTAAAACTACTTTTTGATAATTCGATTTCTTCGTTACACGGTTGAAAATATTGGTTCAAACAGTAAAATTGATTTATATTTTTTTTTTGGAATAAACGATTTTTAACTAGTATAAAATTTATATTTATTTTTTGCATATATTTTTTTTTTTAAATTAATTCAAAAGCATATTCAATTAATATTTTTTAGGTATAAAACTAATTTTTATATTTTATAAGAACATTTTATCATATTAATTTAATAAATCTTATGGTTTGTATATAAAGCCATACAACTTATATACATACTTATTTAATTTAGACTAATAATTCGATATGCTAATTGAATAAACATTTTAAACAAAGTTATCTCATTAAATCGATTAATTAATTCAATTAACCCTCATCAATTAATCATGTTGGTTTATTGGCAAGGTTGAATACGTCAAAACCACGTCATGTGTAATTTACAAAAATATCACCAATATTAGAAATTTATTACAAAACGATTCATACTTCCAACTATTCATGTATCAAATGTTAAAATTGATAATTTTGTTTCATTTCAATATCGCGCATAATGATTTTAGTAAAATATCGAGAATTCGTGAAATTACTCAACCATCTAACCTAACTTCTCATCGAAAAAACTTATTGCTTCATATCCTGAAACGAAGGGATTCTCCAAAGTCAACATTCTCACCTACTATGTTTATTATTTTCATTACCAATCGCATCTCTAAAAGCATTACAAAAATGTATATTATTTAAATTAAATAAACCAATTTAAACCCATCACATGGGTATATTGTAATTTAATGGACTTTTGAACAAAAATTGCCTCAACACTCCACCAATAATAATATATTTAACTTATTATTAAGTGCTTCACGTTTTTTGCAACATCTCGAAATAAATTGTTTTTTTTTTTTCATGAAAGAGAAATGCTTTTCTTTATTGACTTTTTAACTTAATGGTCAACAAGCATATAGTCAATGTTAACAATTTCAATTGTACAATGACCGTGCGGTTATATATACATATATGTATATATATTTTTAATAAAGAATGGTCATTAACCTCCGACTTATTATAGATGCATCGCAAAACTACAATAAAAAGTCAAAGTGATGTATTGCATTTTAATTATTTCTACTACTATTGAATAATTAATAATTATTTACTATTCTTTTACATATAAATAGAGGTATACGCAAATAATATATTAATAATTTGTTATTGATGGTGTATGTATGTATATGTACAGTACAATGTACATACTATGTATATATGTATATATTTATTTCAATGCTTTTACTTTACATTATTGGGATGTACGTAACTTTCTATGAAAAGCATAAACTCTGAACAAAAATTCAATACTATACTAACAGTGAGCATGTAAAAAAATAATTATATGTGCTTCTTACCGAGAAATAATTTCATCATCTTATAAATCCTATAAGATATCATATTGTGGCTCCCTCTTTTCTTTAATGAGACGTGCATCTTTTCAATTCGAATTATGTTGGTATGAAATTAAACACATCATTTGAAAAAGTATATTGAAATGAATCACTTTATTATATTTATCATAATATATTAAATTAAAAATAATAAATTTTCATCTCTTTTTTAGTTTAAAACTGATACATACATTGTTCAAAACTGTAATGACTGGGGTAAGATGGCGATACGATCAAATACCCGATAAACACAAATAATTAATTTTTTTTATAATTTAAATCAACGGAATTTTACCATTCTAAAAAGCTATCACTTATAAAATATCTCAACTATTAACAAAGTTATAAAGTTTCCTCAAAAACTCTATCATTTCATAGAAAACCATCTTAACCCCCGGGTCTGGGGTAAGATGATTTTTTGGAGTCTATTCTAATTTCCTTAATATCAAATATAGTTAATCGTCACACACGATTTTTTTTCCACAAAATGTACCAAAATAAATATTTGAAAAATAAAAAAATGAATAAAATATATAATTTTATGATTGAATAACTATTGATAGCGCTTAACCTCGCCTACTTGACCCGTTCTCCCCCACATCTAATAACAAAATTTAATTTGTAATCAATAAATGTTATTGAAACCATTAGTCCAATAAAAACACAGAATTCGAATTCTTTTGAGCAGACATTAATCTTTGAAAAAAATGTATCAAAACTTAGAACATGATTTTGATTTGATAAAATATATCGCTTGACCAATAACATGTAAAAATTGACTTGCTTTATCGCAACGTAAAGATACATTTTCTAGTTCTATTTCCTGAAAAATACATCTATGCAAAATGTGATACTGTGGCTGAAAAACTAAGGAAGAAATTTTCAAGAAATCGTAATTTATTCTCATTTACGTATAGATATTGAGTATTTAAATGGCACATAATAATGCTAATTTTTAAGTATAATTTATAATCTTACCCTTTTCTTTAAGATTTTTTAAAAATAACTTTATTTGGCTATTCTTGTCCAATTAAAAAAGACAAAGTCAGTATTCATACATACCGCAACAGAATTTTTTTTAGCAAAACAATTTACATAATGCAGATACACCATAATTTATTATTAAATTATAAGTCATTTGACTTAGTTCTATAAAAGTGACATTTAAGATTTCATTAAATATATTTTCTTCCAAGTCAATTACCATAAGTAGACATTAGGCCATTGTGAAGCATTATCATATTATCAACATTAATTCACTCTTTCTTCTAAATAGTTATCTTATATGTATAATGCAAAAATTAACGGTCATGCGTAAGAATTTAATTAAAAAAATTTCATTAAGGATGCAAGTTTAACTGGCTATAAAGTTCAATATCCATAAGCGTTTTATTTATTCTTTAAAAGGCTAATCAAGCGGTAAATTACACCAAAAAAAAAAAAAAATTTAAAAAAATGTTACGTGGCATATCAAAAAGAATACACAGTTACTATGCATAAGCATTAAGTACAGAAGAAGTTGCTTCATTAGACTAAATCCAAGGCTATCCAATTTGCCAAACATTGATTTTTGGTCGATGTCGATGTCAGATGTGACGCATTTCAATAAAAACATGACGTCGAACATCTATTTTGCTGTATCTACCTATATATATTTTATTAAGTTTTTTTTTTTTTTTCTTCATCATTATATTTCTGGCCTAACCATTTAGAAAGTCCAGTCTCTTCCATAAGTATTATCAAGGTTTATCGCAGACAGAAAATTATATATTTTTGTTATTATTCATCACGCGGCATTTACACAAATATATAACCTACCAGTATATATGTAACTAGCTGGTATTATATACCTGTCTATATTCATCAACCAGAGAGCACCCATACACTACTATACTTGTCTATTACTACTAAATAAGTAGTTACCTTTTAGCTACTGTTGTTTTATATTTACAGTTAGATTGAGGCTAAAATTGTTCAGATATTCAGGAAGCGCAATATTAAAAAAAAAAAAAAAAAAATTATGGTGACCGACACAGAACAACCAATTTACAGTAATATGTATATAATAGAATCTTGTTTACCTTCAAAAATATAATGTCTGCCTGTATGCTAACGTATGGAAAAATTGAAAAATCACTCAATAAGAAATTTTGTTACAAAAATGTTGTGTAAAATTGTTTATTTTTAAATATCATAAATAAATTCTACAAGGCATACAGTACACAAATACCTACATTACATTATTTTAATAATAAAATGATTAATAATTCTAAGAATATACATTTATGTATATACATATATAAAATATAAAGGTGCACTTACAGTCTACTTAATTCACATATTTCTCACATATTTAAGGTTCGTGTAAATATCATTTTAAATGTCACATACCTAAGGTAATATGTATACAGACTAGATAATTTATCGCCGCATAGTACTCAAAGTTAAGATATTAACTATATAACTGAGGTAAAATTAATTAATTTAATGTTATTTTAGCCGCATTTATTATATGTATTAACCTTAAGGCGGTCAACCAGTTAAACGAAGCGCACTTTATATGCTGTCAGAATCATGCAATTCAATTTAGTTTTGAATAATTTTCAGTTAATATAATCAATATTTTATTAATTTTTTAGATGAATGCACCTAACATGTATTAAAAACGGAAGTGTTTCGGTATGGTAAAAAAAAAAAAAAAACAATTTGTGTCTTTGAAAATTCACAGAGGTTATAATTTATTGCGTTTAATTTATAGATCGATATTGAATTTTTATTCATTATTCTTACAGTGGGTATTTGACAACAATAAAAAGATATTTATCTTATTACAAATACAATCTCTTTATTGAAATCTAAAAAATTCTCTATTTTTATTTTTATGGAGAATTTGAATTATAAATAAATACATTTTCTTTTCTTTAACCTGAAGCGTAGATAAATTGAAAATAGTTAGAATAAGTTCTTAAAATTCGAAGTTATTTTATTATAGATGTCCGTAAAATTGGTAAAATTGGTTAAAAACTATTGAAATTTTATATTAATGTGTCAAGAGGTAATTTTTATGTATGAAATTAGTCATAATGTATGGTCAAATCAATTTTTATATTTTAAAAAATATTTAACCTCTTTACGCATAAGCGCAAATGACGTTACTATGTTTTTTTTTCAGTACTTATTTTTATATATATTTTAAATTTGTAATAATTCGAACTTTTTAATAAATAAATCAGAACATCTTTTGGTCGTAAATGTCTCCTTTTTTATCCCTTTTAAAGATTTTTTTTTATCTTATCATAATTCATGCGTGAAGAGGTTTTAAAAATAACATCTTGACACGGTAATGTATAAATATAGTAGACAATTTTGTTATAATTAGTAGATATGTAGGTATATTCTATTCTTTTTAGTCACAAAATAACTTATTAAATATAAAATGTCTTTTTTATCTCCTCTATTGAAAACAAATCATTTTTACTGCTCAATTCTGTAAATTAGCAATCTGTTCAATTATTTTGACTAATAACTGAACCAACATTTTTTTTTTATCACAACATTACTTAAAAATGAAAATTTTTAAATTGGTTTGAAAACAATAAAATATAGAATAAGAGTATTTTATACTTAGTTCTGAACCCTTTTTAACTACATACATATATCCCTGATTTTATGCCACCGACGATTTATGTAAGTATATACTCGTACATATTTAATTAGTTCATAAATTAACACCGATATACTATAAAAGTATAATAATTAATATTTGTATGGTAGAGTTACAACTAAATACTTTCGCGTACCTACATAAATATAATCAATATAATCAACCCACAGTAAAAATCAAAATTCAAATTAAAAATAATCAAAACACCATAACTCTTCAACAAATTCAGCCTACGATTTAACAGCCATTATATGTACATATCAATGTGTATGTATCTATGTTGTATGTATATGTATAATATATTAATCAATAAACAAAAATAATAAAAAAAAAGATATTTAAATAAATCAAAAACTATAATAATTGATTCATTAACTGGTTTCTCGCCTGAAGGCAAATTTAACGCATTAAAACCTACAATCATACAATAACAATGTGATTCCATCGAAAACAATTTTTTTTTTTTTTTTTTTATGTGTTACTCTAGTTTTGTAAACCCATTACCGGTCGGTTCATTTAGCCATGGATAATTATTCGGACAATTGACACAAGTATGCATATAATTTGTTTCACCGGGAACCTCTTTAGACGAAAGTCTGCACGCATGTGGCACCGAACAGGCTGATCGTCCTTCGACGTGACATTTCTCTTGCCATGGTTCAAAATTCTTTGTCTCCTCTACCGTTCGGGGATTTTGAATCCATTGTATAACCTGGGTCATTGTAATGAAATAAACATCTTTGTGATTGGCCAATATTTCATCAATCCAATATAAAAATGCGTCCAAAAAGTCGGGATTATTTTTCAACCAAGCTGCATGAAAATATAGACCAAGCGGTGCACGATTTGTTTTATAATGACGATCAAAATTATTATTCAGAAAACTATAAAATTGATCACCGGACAAAATACTTGAACATGTATCAATCATTGCACATCCCGATAAATCTTCATCGTTAAAAGATGGATCTTCACGGCGATCCAGTTCATTCATTACCATTTCCCACACAGCATGCGATCTTGTTGGACAATGTTGTAGATTACCATGGCATACATGCGGCATTTTGAAGTATAATGTGTACGGCCATATTGGTGGATTTGAGATTGGCGCTGTAATTGACGAATCATATAAGAAAGCTTGTTCTTCCATCATTGTAAATTGATTGTTGCCGCCAACACGTAAAAATGGTGCCCGAACACCGACCACCGAGTTATCGGTAATGTTTGCAAATTTTTCGATTATTATTCGCATACCAGCCATTTCTTTTGCCCAATCATCAACGGTAGCATTTGACCAGAAACCTTCATTTGTATTGTGTCTGAAAGTAAAATTAATGTTATTTGAATATGATTAATAGGTTAGCAATAATATTCCCTTTCAATGTAAATTTTTTTTTTTAATTTATGTATGTTTAATTATTTTTAAACGAACAATTTTTTTCTAGAAATTTTTTTTAAAAGAATTAACTTGACCTTTTTTGATCTTACAAAATTTTGTGAAACCATTTTTAATATCTATCTTCTCAAAATAATGTAATGATATTTGTCGATTTACCAATACCCAAACAGAGGTAGATACTTTGATTGTCAAATAACTAATTATCATTTTTATAAATTTAAACTAATTATGTAAATCCGGAAGGATCTCAAAAATGTTGATCTATTTTAACTTGCTATTCAAACTTTTTAAGTTGTTTGTGAAAATTTTTATAAATAAATCATTTTAAATATCATTTTAAGTACCTATACATTACATTATGTGGATTGCATATCTCTACTTGGATGATATTTTACCGTGCCACAAATGACAAAATGTGTGTGGGGTTCACATTTAGAAAAAAAAAAGATTGAAATGAAAATTAATCTATTTTTCAACGATAGGTTGAATTATTAATTGTGTTTATGGAGTGAATATAATTAAATTGTTTATTTTAAAAAATATAATCATGCCAAAAAATCTTTAAATGGCGCCTTCGTAAAAATTTTATCAACTCAAAATTAGATAGAACTGGACAACAAAAATGAAATGTTTTTTAAAACAAAATAGACAAATTAAGATATTTCAAATTACCTTATACAAACAAAACTCAATCTTCTTATGTACACTTAGAGAAAAGTCGAAGAAAAAAAGAAAAAAAAACATGTTTTATTATAATTTTTTTTTATTAAAATTTTTATTGAATACTTTTTATTTTCACATCATTTTAAATCATTCAATAATATTGTTTATCCACACGATCAATTGTGTATCGATAACTTAAAATAATTTTCACGATGTTATAAAGAAGCAATCGACATCATTTTTATATGACTAATACAGATTATATAGAAAAAAATACTTAAAAACAATAATAAACAAAAATATTTACACTCAGGCTGCACATTAAATGACTGATCTAAATTCAAACTAGAGTGATAAATCATTCATTAGCTCTTACGATCCACATTTATAATATATATATATACCAAATACGTGATCTACATTAAGTAGGTATGTAGAAAAACAGCAGATAGTCGTAGCACGAGTGATCCACTACATTAGCGTTGTTAAATAAGGAAATGATTTCTATCTCTATTTCCGTTTCAGGTCTATAAATAACGTTGTCTATGTGAGAAATAAATATGTAAATTAGAAAGTATTATATGCTATACACCTTTCCTTTGCGATCGATATGTATCACTCTAGTTTAATTTAACAAAAATAACTAATTCATGTGATGTGTGCCTTTTCATCAAATTGAATCACCTTAGACTTTAAAAATAACACAGCGCGACTTCGACCATACATGGATTGTTTGGTTATTTTAATCATTTTTCTGTTATTTTTTTTTTAAATTTTAATTTTAAACAAAAAGTTTTTTTTTTAAATAAAAAGGCCAAAAAAAGGTTTACCATTCGAACATACATATATCGTAACGTTATATTTTATGTAGATTTTGTTAGCTTAATTGATTATTAATTTTTTTTTTTTTAAATAAGGGCAAATTGTCCCGCACAGCTCACGAGCAACAAGTCAAAAAGAAAAAAAGATCATGGATGTTTGGCAGTAATGTTAGCAGTACATTTATCAAAAAATATTTGGACACCCATTTTTGAAGGGAAAAAATTATTTTAATTCTCATTTTTAATCGAAATTATTTTTAAAAATGACTTAGAAGAAACCATCACCAGTTGGATCATTTAACCATGGATAATTATTGGGGCATCGAACACATGTTTGTAAATTAATTGTTTCCCCGGGAACTTCCTTTGACGTTAGCTTGCACGTATGTGGTACCCAACAGGCTGGAATTCCTTCAACCGAACACTTCTCTCTCCATGGTTCGAAATTTTTCACTTCTGTTACCGTTCGTGGATTTTGGATCCATTGAATAACCTGTGTCATTGTTACAAAGTACACGTCATTGTGATTGGCCAGAATTTCATCAATCCAATAGAGGAAAGCGTCCAAAAATTCTGGATTATTTTTAAGCCAAGCCGCATGGAAGTACAATCCAAGCGGTGCACGATTTTGTGCATAATGCCGATCAAAATTGTGATTTAAGAAATTGTAAAATTGATCGCCGGATAAAATGTTTGAGCATGAATCGACCATAGCACAACCGGGTAAGTATTCGTCGTTAGTTGGATCCTCTCTACGATCAAGTTCATTCATTACCATTTCCCAAACTGCATGTGATCTTGTTGGGCAGCTCTGTAAATTTCCATGACAACGATGTGGCATTTTAAAATACATTGTGTAGGGCCACAATGGTGGGTTTGACAATGGTGCCGTTATCGTTGAATCATATAAGAAAGCTTGTTCTTCCATCATTGTAAATTGATTGTTGCCGCCAACGCGTAGATATGGTGCACGAACGCCAACAACTGAATTGTCAGTAATGTTGGCATATTTTTCTATTATTATTCTCATGCCAGCCATTTCTTTTGCCCAATCATCAACGGTGGCATTCGACCAAAAACGTTCTTCATCGTTGTGGCTGTGAATAAGAACATGATGACTTAATTTGGTTTATCTTTAAAATATTGACTTAATCAAGCAATTTTTTAGCAAGAATTATTAGTAACAATTCATATAATTAAGCATCAATTCACCATTATGTGGAATTAATTGTTTATTTGTTATTGTGTGCATGCATTTGAGAGTAATGTGATGAGTGCAAAAGCTTCTTCTGAGTTTGTTTATAACAATTTTTTAAGTATATAGCAATACCATTCGGCTATTTTAACATTTAGTCATTTATTTGTATTTTATCGGCTATGTTACATATGTATGTAGAATTGTATCGTATCCATTATTTTTCAGAACCTTCCATTCTTAGACTCTTAAGCTTCTATTTACGAAAAAAAGACTTATTTCTGGTACTTTCCACTACATGTTTTTCTTCTCAGAATAAGATTTGTTGAAATTCATCTATAGACGATATTTTCATAAGAAATATAGGTATTTGAATTAACATTTAACACTTCGTTATGGTAAACTTTCATTTGCATGAATTGGAAACATTTACTTCTGAGCACTGCATTTATAAATTTATTTAAGTATATTTTTTAGATTCCATAAAAAATAAATTTTTTTCTTTCAAATTAAATCTGTAATCATTTTTTGGGGTTATCATCAAAAACACGCAGGGTCAATATATCGCCATATTTCGAGAGTACTTATACATATCATATAACTTTAACTTCTACAGTTAATCATTTCGTTTCGATTTGCATTTTGGAAATAAAGTTTCCCTCATATCGTATGGGAAATATCTTAACTCAAAATAAAAAGAAACAAATTTGTGATTGATTTATTCACTCGGTCGTACGCATTGTTCCAAAAACTTACTAAAACTATGCATATCTATAAGGATTAGGACACATTTTTAGTAATTGTTGTTGTATATACTGTATACTGTATATACTGAGGAATTTTATCCTCAGTACTCACCCAAACTCAACTAAATGAAAAGCTAGTGAGTTGAAATTTTGTCATAAGGGAATTATGATTCTAGTTAATTAATTCAAGTAGTTTAAAAAACCAAATTCCCTACCTATCCCATACAAATTCTTTTCTTCTACTTCTTTTTCTATAAATTTTTTATGTAAGTGTTGAAAATTTCGGTATCCTTTTTGGTATAACGACATTGAATTTATAAAATGTTAAATTCAAATAAATGCCGCCCATTTAATTGATGAAATATTGGACAACATGATTTATTAGCAAAAACCTATACATAGTAATAAAATGAGAAAGAAATGTAGAAGGACTATAACACCTATTGATTAATTGAGATTACTTGATGTGCATGTATTGAAAAATGTCTGTTTTTTTGAGTATATGATATAAATCTACTAACTTTAACAAAATTAATTTAAAATTAAATCTTAACTACGAGGTATAGTATATGGTTTTTTACAGTATAGAAAAATGAAGAACATTTGAAGGGTACTTTTTAGATTTAATAAAAGTAAACATACAATGAAACATAAAGAAAAAATAGATTATACATACACATACAAAGTTGAAAGTATACAATAGTAAATAGAAGAAGAAGAAATATTTAAAGAAATCATCTAAATAGAGATAGAAATACAGATGGAACAACTATTTCATTTTAATACTCACTTACGTCCTTTGATTCTATATATTTTACAGATGATGGCACTAAATTATTATATTTTTTTTTATATACATTATATACAATTTTGTTCACTCCATAAAGAAGCATTCTAAATGTACAGCTTGACTGTTTAATTATTTTTTTTTTCTGTTTTTATGTGTTAAATTTTCACTGACACCCTGTTCTTATGTACAGTATCTACAATTAAGCAAATTTTTGTTGTTGTCATGCTTTTTTTTGTATGTGTTGTATGCACTAAATTTAAAAAAATTAATTACCGATCCACTGCCTTATAAATATATATATTTAATTTTTAAAAAATTATTGGGAGTTTCGGTTAAAAAATGAAATAAAAAATAAAGTATAAATGAAATTAAACTTCCCAAAACATTTTTTATAAATTACAAATTATTGCCATCAGCTTTCACTAATTTGTATGTACATATATACAAGAATTTAAATTAAAATTAAACATGCATTAAAATTAACAATTTAGTTTATATATTTTCAATCAAAAATCTAAAAAAAAGGTCGTTAAGTAAATGTAAATCAATAAATAATTAATTAAATATTAAAGGACGTTGTCCAAAGGACTGATTCTTCATTGGACAACATTGCAAAATATATCAATAAAATCAAACTTTATTACCTTAATTTTTATCAGATTGTAGTAAAAAATATTTCTACGGATAATTTAAAAAATCCAATGAATTACAAAAATCAAAAATCAACGTTATATTGAAATTTAAAAAACCGAATCCAAATATTAAAAAAAGAAAAAAAATTTAAAAACTTACGTAATTGAATGGACTGCAATTTCATGTCCCTTTCGATGCGTCTCTTGTACGGCCGAGTAATTGGTATATTTATGTGATACAAAGTAAGTTGCTTTGATATCACAACCATTTGGATTCTTTCGTTTTCCATTAAACATTTCTTTGTACAATTCAATGTTATTATTGTTAATTGCATCATCGAACGTAATTGTAATCATCATTGGTACATCTTTGGCTGGTAGATCGCCAGGAATTGTTGTACCATCTTCGGAACAGAAACAATCAGGCAGAACACATACAGACGGATCACATGGTGGTGCACGATTTGGATCGTTATCAATGTCTGAAAATCATTAGAAAATTGATGATTAAAACCTATTTTTAATCGCATTAATTGTAAAAGTAGTCAAAAAAAAAACCTGATTGACTTTGAAATTATATATGTTTAAATATAGAATCTAAGAGGAAGTTAACACCAAGCCTATTAACACTTAATAATCGCATTAACAGGCATCAAATTAGATTCTGTTAGATTTGTTTAACATTTAAAAGCTAAATTTAGTCATATATGTACTTGTATTGTGTTGACCTTTTGGTGATTAACTCAATGAGCTAAAATTAATTTTAATATCAATTAATTTAGAAAATAATTTATAGCGTTATAAAATAAGATGGATCTTTAGCATTAACTTTGGTCCTTCATTAATTTTATGGATTTTTAATTGATTTGACAAAATTGTGTCATAGTTTTAATTGGAAAATAATAATAATTACGGGTTTTCTCACATTTATAAATGAAGAAGAACTGTTAAAACTAATGTGTCTTCAACATAGATGAAGACCTTGTCCACAACAATAAAGTTGATTATAATGACCATATATGTATACAATTTAATTTTATAATATTATTTATGCATTTTCTGTAGTTATACAAAGTAAATTCAGAAAATTTCTATAGAATTGGTCAAACCGGATTGCAGACTTTTATATCATAATTTTATATAACACAAAAACAAGACAACATGTAAATAAGCAAATTATTTTTCGGAATTTCATTTACATAACAACGTTCATATCATACGAACGACGAAGACCTTGAGGCAATAAAATGGGCCAACAAAACAACATTGAAATAATACGAAGAATCCATGACATGGCAACACTATATGAGCTTTATTATGTGGAATAACCACATACGGTGCATGAAATTAAAAACTAAAAACTTATTGCAAAAATTCATCACACACATACCATATATACCCTCCCCCTCGATGCAATAAAATTACAAATTGAAAATAAATACCATGACCAGATCATGATGATGTTAAAATAGGCATAACTAATTAATTAATTTCTTTGTACATACATATTATAAATTTTATATTTAACAAATTATAGATACATACGTAAAAAACAATTCTAGTTGATGTATTATTACTAAATGATTAATAGTTATGACCTCGACACTTAGTTCAGACACACACAATTTTTTAGCGTTTTTTTTTCTTCTTTAATATGACGAAAAGTAAGAGTTTTCTCTTTAAAACCAGTTCTTTTTTTGTATATGACGAATTAAATACAAATCGTTTTATTGTCAGCCGTATTTATTACTGAATTGGTTATAATTTTACTTTTACTTTAAATAAAACTCTTGTATTTGGTATTCTTTTAATAGTTTTCGTTTTTAATAATTATGGGTTTGCGTTTTTAGTAATTATGAGATCAAATAGAATTTTTTGGGTTGGTTCTATAATACAATTTAATTTAATATATATTTTTTTATACTTTTTTATTTTTAGTTTAATAAATTTTAACTAAAATATGATTTTGGGAAAAGGATTAAATTTTTCCATATACTTATGTAAGCATGTAGATTATAGAGAATTCGTTTATCTATAGAAATTCAGATATTTTTTAAATATTTTTTAGTAACTAAAATAGAGCAACAGTCTACTATTTAATTTATCTAATTGTGGATACACACTTGATTCAAAATAATTGACAAAATATGTAAATCAAAATATAAAGTTCTTCAATAGAAACGCATCAAATCGCTTAACTCTTGCATTTTAGACAGTTAATCAAAATTCTTTGTTATCGCAATTTTAGTGATTTAAATCGTAAATAAATGTAATATAAAGTAGGAGTAACAGATGACGTCCAATAAATAAATATACAACATAATACACCAAAATGGAAACTTTCAAAACAGTATCGACTAGGAAGTTGTAGGGCAAAATGGATTGATCAATCATTTGGTTTGACCCACCACATCCTTTTTCATTTATATGTGAAATACTTAGTATGAAATAGAAAGTAATGGGCATAACTTGGCGATCGTTTCGTATTCCATTTTGACCCTAACGTCCAAAAAAGAGATAATCATTAAAGGAGAATTAAGAGTTAAACATCCGAATAACAATATCTCAATGTTTTAATTTTACTGTATACCCATACTATATATATGTATATAAAACATATTCTGACAACTATTGATACACCAAAAATTAACATTATATCAAAAAACGAAAAATAAAAACAAAATCATAAATTATCTAAAGAAAAAAATATTTTTAAGCTGCGCCTTTAAATTAAAAAAAAAATCAAAATCATTTATATTATTTCGAAATAATGATGATTAATCATTATGTATGCATACATACATACATACTAAGTCGTCTTTGAATGTTTGGTAAACAAAAACAAGTTGCTATTGGTTGCTGGATTAAATTCCATTAAAACAAAACATTAACAGGTACCTATTACAGTTCAATGACCAAATTGGTAGTGGGAAGATTTTTTGAAATATTTACACACTTTAAGATGCTTAATGAAACATTAAACTTAAAGGTAATATCATACTTAAGAGCGGATTTTAAGTAAAATATTTACAAAAATTAAGCTTCTTAAGAAAGAATTTTTATATGTATACCTATCAAATAATTTTAAACGACTACATTCTAATGCAAATATGTATGTGTGAATAATCGCAGTGAAGTCAAAATTTCCGAATTTAATTTAAATATTCCCAAAAAAAAATTAACTGGGCCAAGGTCATCAAATGTTTATATTTAAAAAAAAAACTGTTTTTTACCTCGAGAATTCTAAAAAACCAAACTTCAAAAATTTAAAAATTTAAAATTATTTAATGAAATATATAATTTCAATATTCAATTCCTTTTTATGGATCTTCTGTCTCGACTTCCATATGGAACAATTGAATTTATAGTCGGCGAAATTTTGTAAAAAGAGAAAAGAATTTATTTATTTCAACATTCAAATTATTATTAATTATATTTAACTTTCTTGCACTTACAGATATATTTAAAGAAATACCTAAAAGAACAATAAATTAAATTAAAGAAAAATAAATTTAAATTACAATAAGCATAAACTTTCAATTTAAATTAGTTAAGTTCATATAATGTCACATTGAAAGTAAAATCTAACTGAAAATTGAAAGTAAATTATTAGAAAATTATCATTTCTCAATCAATTTAAGAAAGATTGAATTGAAAATTGAACATCTTACCATCTTACATTCATCATTAAAATAAATATGGTAAAATATACCAATTTAACTGCATCTTGTAATAAAATAATTTCAATTTATATTTATCAATTTGGGTGCGCTCAAAATCACAAAGTTTCTAAGAAAATTCAAAGAAAAAAAAAATCGTTTTTATTGCAATTTGCAATGTATTGTAACACGTATAAGTGGTCTGTTATGTAAACACATAAAATTGATATATTAACTATGTGATCATAGTTTGTGCGGTCGATAAAATGTACAGTAGGTACCTACATATCTATTCATCATATGTATGTATATGTATTGTGTAGGTACTTACACGTATTGTACCTGTTTATTGTTTTATATTGCACAATTTTAAAGTTGTGGTCTATAAATACAAAGAAACTGCGAGAGTAAAATTTATTTTATAACAAAAAAATGTTGATTTAATTTATTATTATTCACATTATATTAAGGAACTATGTAAGTCGAATTTATTCTGACTGGATGGGTTCCGCTAAGAGATAATAAATTGTACACCAATTGTACATGGCCTATACTTCAACCAGAAAAGTATAAATCAATTTTATAGATTTATTTTCAAATACATGATTAAAAAGTAATTAGATTGTATACTAGTCATTGTTACACTTTTTTAACATTCTTGGTAAACCTACGGTATAATACAACGTAAATGTAAGAATTCCACGGATATAGTTATATATATATACCCAACTAATACATATTTACTAATTAACATTGAAAAAAACCCTTCTTTTAGACAATCACAACAAAGGCTTTGGTGAAAATCGAATTCACCACAGTGCAGAATGACCGATTAGTACGCTTTAGGCCACCCGGACACTATATTCCGATGACGAGTATATTCTACTGAGTTCTTTGTAGGAAATAGTTTACACTTTTACAATATATCTGAGTTCTAAGTATAAATGCTAGCAATTCATGAGATCATGCGAGGGCTGATCAACTCGGAGAGATAATTAATATACCTAAACCAAAAACAAAACATATAGTTTTGTAAAACACTATATATAACTATGTAGGTACAAGGCTTATATGTACATAACTCACCTCCAACAGATTAAACATAATAGATTAACCCTGACTTTTAAAGATCTAATTTTCAAAATTGTATCTCTGTGCAAATTTTTTTTATTTTTTGAATTCGGGTTTTTTTTTAATGTATTCCTCAAACGATGAATAAATATTATCATACCAAAAATTTTACTATTCAAAACAATATGACTGGCACTGGCATGATTGACGTATTGTCAAAAATGTACAATTCAAAATATTTGGAAGATATAAATTATTATATTATTACATGATTTAAAAATTTATGTCAATCTATTGATCACTTTGACAGGTTTCCTTACTATTTTTTTCTTAACTATAATTACGAAATAGGTATGCTTGCTTAGTATCCGCATAGGTACTTTTATATCTACATACATTTTATATACATATGTACACCTATACTTAACATATTTGTAATTTACATTATAATATATTAACTACACTACAATAGACATGAAATCACCTTTTGAATCAATAAATAAAAGTTCACGCCTTTTCTTCGATAATAATGTTTATGTTTGACACTGGTTTGTACATTTTTTTTTTATTTGTATTTTAATATGAAAGTTGATTTTTTGCTGAAACGACAGTGAAAATTTTTGTTTGCATTAAGTAAGTGCACCAATGGTGATAAAGTTTGTTATAAATTGTTTTAAATTATAACTAATTAAAGAGAGAAATATTGTTAAATAATTTATATTTAATGTGGGTGGCAATAAAAATGATTAATATTAATTGTTGTTTGTAGGTATATTAAAACATTTGATGTTATTCAATTTAGAAAAAAAAAATTTGGGAATTTTTGCATATGTATTACAGATCAAGATCACAATACGCCTATATGTATGTATGTATGTATATTCCTAACCTAACCTTGACCTACTTAAAAGATAATTGCAAAAAATGCTAAAAAATTGATAATTAATGGCCATTTTATAATAAAATAAAAAAATGAATACATTTTTGTAGGGGCTTAATTTCATTGAGTACTCCGAAAGATAATTTAATTAATTTCTTCCGATTGGTAAGCACCATTAGTGAAGCGTCCATAGAATATATTAAACAGAGATTAATATTTAGAAAATAATACAAATAAAACTTGTCACACTTAAAGACAACGATGATGATGAGATTAAATTTTATAGTCAAAAATTGAAAAATCTGGTGACATTCAAAACCTTATAAGTGTTATCCTACAATCTTACCTTTCTTTAATGTAAAAAAAGAGGAAAGTCGCTATCACTACTATATATATATATACATATACTGTATAGATAAATATATTTATTGATATACCTACTGATGAGCTGAGCACGATTGCTTTGGGGGTGATAAGTACCTATATATTTCTTTATAATTAAAATATTTATATCAAGAACGTAATTTTATTCTAATAACTTCAGTGAATCGTTTTTATGAAAATGTTTTATCTGAATCTTAATTAATCTCTAAAATATTTTTAGTTTGCAATCAAATTAATTAAATAAAAGAAAAAGAAAAAGAAAAATTGACACTGTACCTTGAACTTTATGGCGTACATTAATTATAATAAATTTATATAACGATATTATGTATATTAATAGAATTTAAAATATATTTGAGAATGGCCTTGAAAGTTTTCCGAAAATTTTTAGTTTAAATTGTGACATATTGCAATAACATTAAATTAGGTATAGCTGGCAAAGTATACCCGAAAAATATGCGCGTGCCATATTCTCATCTTTAGTTAATAATCTTAAGAATAGTGACAAAAAAGAATTGCCTCAATACTTGCATATTAGTAGGTATGTATACCGTATGTAAGTATATATATATACATATATACATACATATATCGGTAAGGCGCCGCTGCCACATTATAAATAAATCGACATAAATTACATTAATTTATATCTTTATGTAAATTATCAGCGCATTCCGTTGTAGAGAGTGAAGCTGCTTTAAAGGTGTGCAAAATTGCTACAAGCAATATTTACTTGATGGGTTTTTATTTTCAATAAGTGATCATAATAAGTATTGGTACACACATCACCCGTAACCATTACCTGGCGGAATATTATGACATATAACACAGATCACGCCAATTGCGAACACTCCCAAAAAAAAAAAAAAAAAAAAATTAAATATTTTATGGGAAAAAGAAATTACTGATGAACAAGAGTGAAAAGTCAGATCTTAGTAAGAGCCTTAGCTTAAAATGTGGGTTTAGTGTTAAGATCTCTGATGTAATTTGTTAATATTATGTATTTAGTTCAAAGTAGATGTAATAATATTAACCAGCCAGTGTAGCACCTAATGTATAAATTTATGATGTAAGCAATATAAGAAATTAATGCCTTTGCCAAAGGAATGTGTCACAATTCCCCATTTGAATGTATGATAAATTTGATCGGTTTCTAGGCTGATGTTAAAAATTGCGCATTGAAATTTTGGAATGCTGTCTAATGATCGAACAATATATTTCTTTTTAATCTTATCAGTCATGAGGGTTAGGGCCTTTTGTCTAATAACGATCAATATATCTATCTATATGTAGAACAAAAAGTCAGTATCTACATTTTCATATTTTCGAGTTATGAGGCTTTCTGTATACGCTTTTAACATTGCAGTCAATTAGATAATGGGTTTTAAATTTTATTTTTCTTAGCAAGTAATAAATATTGAAAAATATCGTCTTCTACAATAGATAGATAATTAAAAAAATTACATAACAAAATGTAAAAAACTAGTTTTCGACAAAAGTGTATGACTTTTTATTCTACATAGACGATATGATAAAAATATGTATGTATGTATATGAAAACTCTGTACATATAAAAAGAAATGTATGTAGTATTTTCGTTCTAAATATATATTATATGTACAACAATTAACAATCGCTTAGGGCCTCCAAAAGTGTAAAGGCGCCACCGAATTCTTGTAGTCTCAAGTTTAATTATAAAGTTTAATTTTTATTTTAAATGTTCTAGAAAAAGCATTGTTATGTTAATATATTATACATTATAGGTATTAATAACAATTACACAATTCCAAAACAAACAAAAAATGGTCAATAAATTCTTGTTTCTATTATGTATTATTAGTATGTTAATTAGGTTGGTATCTACAGTTACCTAATACTTAATGTGAACATGCGTAGAATTCTTAATCACATCGAAAGAATAACATTGTATATGTAATATTAGTGATTACTAAACGTTGAAGATTTTAAAACTTTTAAATTTGTAATTCAATATTAAAACTTCAAAAAATATGAGTATACGAGTGTTGTATTGTGTAGATATTTTGAGATGCAAAATGTAAGTTTTTTTTAATTTTAAGTTTTATTAGCTCTTTTTAGAAAAATTTTCTAGAAAAAAACACCATCAATGATGCTCATAATATCATAATTAACAAAAAACAGAATTTTCTTAAATTTTTTAAATGGGCATAGAATAATCGTGCTGGCCTCGCTCGTAATCATGATTAACTTTATATATTTAATAATTCCATATTGTTCTGACGAAATTAAGAACTCTTCTATAAAAAACGAATTAGGACTCGTTAATATAGATGCCAGCTACTCAAAAAATAAAGGGGCTATCCCTGTCCCTTAAAAACTGGATGTATGGTGACCTCAAATATGTATATGTTTAATATGACTTTTTTGTTTCTAATTTTCCATAAAATGTAACTAAATACTAAACTTTTCAATTTAATTTTTCTATTTAAAAACAATATCAGAAGAGCCAAAACATATTTTTTTCATCAGTCAACAGATTAAAACTGTTAATCAAAATCAATAGCTCTGATAACTTGTTGAGTGTTAAATTAAAATTTATTTTCTTCTACTCTGTCAACAACAACATGTCATATTCACATAATGTAAAAACAAATTTATTATACAATAAATTATTTAATAATATTCAGAGTCATCATCGGCTATTTTATAGCTTAAAAATTATCAGAATTTCGACAAATAATCGGAAAAAAACTGCGCAATGACAAAATTAATTTTCATTTATCGGGTAAATAAATCATTTATCTCTTACATAGTATATAATGTACGTACATCGTACAATGATATAATACAACACGGTGTGTAAATATAGATGAGAAATGTGAAAGCAAAAGCAAAAATCATAATTGTTCATGCAAACGTTGTTAAATGTGCACCAAATTTTTGTGAAAGGGAAAGCATTTATTTCATTAAATTTTTTCCTTCTTGATGGTTTAAGTGTTAAAAAGAGTCTCTTTTTGAATAAGAAGAAACAATATAAATACTTATGTATATGTATATCAAAAAACTACATTTAAATAATAAAAATATTATTAAAGGTAAAAGCTTAAGCAATTCTAATAGTCGGGCGCTAATCTAACCTAACGATTTCAACATACAAAATGCATTAAAAAAAACGCTAATATTAATATAATCTCATCAATTGGTAAACTTATGGTAATTTAACCTGATGTTGCACAAGATGAACTAAAATCCTTGAAAGTCTTAAGTTGATCGATTAAATGTATGTCATCAGAATAATGCTTTGTGATATATAACATTTAAATGATGCATTTACCTATCAGTCCCAAAATGTGCTAATTAGTTATGGATTAGTTTTTGTTGTATATAAAATAAAATTTTTCGTTTTAACATAACTATACCGTTCTCGGCGCATACAAATGAACAAATCTTTATTAATTATAGTCTCCTATATATATTTTTTATATATATATCTAACATATATACATTGGCAATTTGATGAAATGGATATAATGGTTCATATAATATTATTATACATCAGCAACTAACTCTCCATTTGAGATGAATAATCTATGGTGACCTTTAAGTTATGCAATCAATAAAAGATCAATTACACTTTGATTTTTATATCAAACTGGAGATCTTTTGATATTTTATAATTTTGAATTTATATACTTACGTATATAAGATGTATGCATTTTAATCAATATTTATGAAGTGCATTTAGATTTAATTTAGAAATGTTATACAGTTGGTAATTAGAAAAATCGAACTATGTATAAGTAAGTAAGCATATAGATGTGAACTAATTACCTATTACTGTCGAATTGTCGAAATAACTTGTGGATAAATTGATTCTCTGTCATTTCTTCTATTTGTTTTATACTATATTTCTACAAGGATTATTCATTCTATTATAATATTTTATAAAAAAGGATTAATTTCGTTTTAATTAGATTCGGTCATAAATCGAAAGCAGTATATGCCATTCTAAATAAATAAAGTGGAAGCATTTTTTCTTGTATATAATTTACCTTGATAATAATAATGATTTTTTATTGTTAACATTTTTTTTGTATGTTAATAAAATTGAAAATATTTGTTATTCTTTTTACCTAAGTATAGCAAAATTGATTTAGGTTTGTTGGTTACTACTATATTGTTAAATAACGTATAGGAACAATCCATAGGTCAACAAACGGGTAAGGGTTTTATTAATTTAGCTGAGCATTATGAAATTAATTGAGTTGACACTTAAGTTATAATTCTGTGGCCAAAGTTCATAATGAGTTTTCAATAGAATCGACTTTTACATCGTCCAATCTTTTATTTTGCCCTTACCGGAATTTGAAAATGTTTTTTTAGTAAATTACAGATTAAAAACTTTGCAATTTTGCAAATAAGCCACTATTACATGTGGCAACAGAATTATAAGTCAGAGCGATCGATAACTTTAACTAGAACACAAGCATCGACCAGTTCTATCAGAATACAAACAAATCCTTGCGCGTTAGGTGTTAAGGTAATTTTTACAAAAAAGTAATAATCGATCACATAATCAGTTTAAAGCGTTGATAATATATGTATTCGATGTTCGATGTTAAATAAATCTTTCATACGTTCAAATAGTGAAGTACTGAACGAACATATTAACTGATTTTATTTTCTGTAGTTAAATGTAGTTAAGATTATTGTTTTTTTTTCAAAACTAACATAAGTGCTTATATAATTTTAAATATTTCATAAATCATCATAAAAAGTTGTTGCGGGAAAATATAATAAGTATATGTAAATATACAAATTGTACGATACACAAAAAACTAATTTAAAAAAAATTAGTTCAAAAAATCTACATCATTACAGCATCACCATTGTTTTCTAACTCTATAATGTCATGTCATCGCTGTGTTGTGATAACATTTCATTTGTTTAAAAATTAAATTAAGCAACAATTCCATTGCATAAAATAAGAATAAAGAAAAAATAAAACTTACCGCAACTGTTTTCATCTGAACCATCGCTACAATCTTTTTCACCATTGCAGAAAAGTCCGCGTTCAATGCAATTTCCATCACCGCATGCCAAAAAACCATCTTGACACAATGGTTCATCAGTGTACAAAAGTGGTTTAACTTTACGTTCTTTGTTCTTGAGTTTGCAATTTTTTACTGCTTCCTTCCAATCGCATGTCTGTTTTTCAATGTCAAAAAATAGACCGGCTGGACAGCGAATTGCTTGAAGGCCCTGAAAAAGAAAAAAATAAACGAAAATCATGAATATTTTCATTGAACTTCCTTATTCTGACACTCTTTAGAGGAGTGTTTCCATATAGAAAATAAGTTGAAATAATTAGTAAGTGAGCCCTGAGGCAATGGGAATATACTGGTTTATCATTATTATTAACTTGAATTTTCACTTGTTTTTGAGATTTTTTTTAATATAGGTACATATCTGTACATATTTATTATAGTTATAAGTAATTTTAATATCTATCTATAACACTACGTGCGTGCATTGTACACTCGTTTCCTCTAAATATAAATAAGATTTTATTCTACTTTGCTTCATATAGTAGACATATCAATGAAGCTGTTATATGTTAATTAATATATTTTATAAGAATTATAATTTTAAAGGTTAAATATGTTGCAAAAATAATTTATATAAATTACTATCACTTCAATTAAAATATTTTCACATATATTTATAAAAAGTCACTTTAAAAATAAATACACAAAACTTACCGAGGACGTACACTGAATTACATCACGACAACTGTCTCCTTCGCCGGCAACTAATCGAAACCATTCTCCAGCATCTTTATCTTTACATAATTCTTGTTCAAATGTTTCTTCCTTTTTAGTTGTTGATTCGTCTGACTGTCGTTTTGTTCTAACTGCACCTTGAGCTGTAAAGAAAAATAAAATTAATTAAAATTAAATATTTATTTTACTAATGGCTTATACATCTGATATTCAAAATTAAAATGATTCACACAAAATAGGTAAATTCTAAAATAATTGAGTTTTTATAGGTGGTTCGTCGCTTTTAAGTCTTTTGTTTGGAATGTTTAAAAATACTCTCTTATACCTACTACTTAATTATTCTCTATATTTTTGTTTATATTGTATATTGAAATTGTAGGGATTGTTTGTCTATCTACCTATGAAAAACTTAGTCACGTAAAATATTTATACAAAACTCACGCCTACATTCAGCTATATTACACATAGAATATGAATTTACCAATAAGTACGTTAATTATTTTTTTTTATAATTCAAAAACAGTTACTGGGTTACAAAAATATTGTTGTCATTCTTGGAATTTGTCACAATAACAATATAGTTAGTAAATTCCAAATATGTAATATGAAGAATAGACAAAATCTTCAAAAAAAAAACGATTTTTAAAAAAAAGAATGAACAAAGGAATTTTCTTTGAGTGGGAATATTTTTTTATAAACAATAAAAATATATGAATTATGTAGGTATATTTGCATTTCTTTGTGTTAAGTTATCCTCTCTAAAAGATATGTGTGTATCTTATGATTGTTTTTTAAACATCATGTTTTAAATATGTATAAGAAAAGAACTATAGGTAGGTACCGATAATATTTTCAATACCTTTTTATACGCTATATAAATATATTTTGAAAATTTTCTTAATTCCATATTAACCTAAATTAACTTTTTACTACAATTTGCAATGAAACCAAAAGTAATAGACAATAAATATACTCAATCAGAAATCAAATTAAATAACAAAACAAATAATATAGCATTAAATAAATAAAAAAAATTTCTAAATAAAATTTTATTTATTTAAAAAAAAAAAGACATTTGGAAATTCTTTTTTTATCATAATAATACATGTAGCTTACTAATACACACACAGTCTTGTCATAACTGTTTACTGTTGCATTATAAACTAATTTACAAAAATGTTTACGAAATCAAAAGTGATTTGTTGATCCGGCTGACTAAATATATAATTCATTTAATTATTTTATTGTATCAATTATAAATATTGTATTAAATTGCCATTAATTTTTAAACGAAGATTTTAATGTATTTTTTATGAAGAAAAAAACATTAACTTAAAGTTTGATTCAAAAAAATTTATGTTCAAACATAAAAGCTACCGCAAAAATAGCCATTGATTATACCGACAACATTAATTTGCATTCTATAGTTTGATGAGATGAAGAAAAAAAAAATTATTCATATTTTAATGTTAATCATGTTAATATGAAAAAAAAAAAATTATGTACACATCTTGATAAAAACATTCCGTTAAATGTTACGATACAATAAGCTTGACACCTTCATTCAGAAAGATGTGGGTATCTTTTTACACTTATAAGTATATATATATATATATATATATATATGTATACGCTTATACATATTTTTATATATAGATTATAAGCTATGAATTAAGATGAAGGCACCATCCGACAATGACTTGTTTGACATTATACCGATTACAATTTAAACTGTTTCCATTAGTCGTATCTCACTTTTATGATTTTGGTCAATTCTTTAAAAAGGCCGCACTGAGTGTTTCATATAAATCTCTTTTATATCTAGTTGAACAGCATTTTGTCTTGGCTGATAAGACGGCACGGCGGCTTTCTACAAAGATTTTGCAATGTTTTTTTTTTTTTTTACCGAAAAGCTATTTGTAGTATTTATAGAAATGGAATAGAAAATTGCAAATTAAATTAACACATTTATTAAAAACTACGAGTATATATAGTCAATGCCGAAGCGATTATATTAAGATAAAAGTTAAAAAATATTGACACTTTCAATAATTTATTTCTATATTTTTTTTTGGTATATTGGATTTTGGAAGAATTAGCCCGAATCTCTTCACTGATAAAGTAAAAGGAAAAACTGTAAAAAAAAAAACAAATTCTAAAATAAAGTAGACCAAATATGAGTAGCTTCTTTAAATGTTTTTTTGGTCAGTAGATATCGTTAATTAATTAATTTGTGTTATCATATGTCGCTGTGTCGGCGCCGGCGTTACAAAATTTTATATGAAACTGTACGTAGAAATTTATTCGACAATACATTTGTTTATAGATAAGAATTATTATGTAGGTATTTGTCTACTAAAATAAAAATGGCAATCAAAATGTACCACTTCATATATTTTCGATAAAAAAAACAGATTCATCTTCTGAAGAAGAAAAGTTTGGTGTATCTTGAAAGTATTCGAAGAGTAGATGCATCAGGTCTGTATATGCTTTGTATAAAGATAGAATTACAAACAGATATTTAATTAAAATTAAATCCATATTACAAAGAAAGAAGCGAAATTGAATTGCATAGTTGAAGCATTTAAAACTTAAAAGATCGGAGAGTTTATGTCATCTTATGTCTTATGTCAAGGTTTTCTTTTGAGAATATTTATATTTATGTACATTAAGTATAAAAAAAATGAATGATTGAATTTCACTAAAAACTCATATATTTAAAAATTCTATAAAAAAAAATTTTATTTGACAATTTTGAAAAAAAAAAACAACTTAATCATTATTACAAATATGTCGATTTACTCTGATGTCTAATACATCAGAAGGCTAATAAATCAAATATTGGAAATTGTCATTGTTCTCCGATTGCCGAAAGTATTACCGACATGCATGTGTTAAAGGCTGAATATATTTATCCAAACTTAATATTAAATATCTTTTTTATACAAAGGTGTCTAAATGTGGTCACCCAATTTTCATGCATTCATTCATACGAATCTAAGGTAGATTTTTGCGCTACTCTATCTGTAAATTGTAGTGGAATAGAAACCTTGCTTTATTACCTTTATACCGATTATTATTATTATCCTATACATATCCTATAACACAGCTTTTTTTAAAAAATATTAATACATAAAATAGTTGGAAATCAACAAACTCTCTATACATATAATACCTACTATTGACTTTTTAAAAATAAATGTCAACAACCGGCATTTTCTAAAAATAAAAACTTGCATTGAACGTTGTCATTTATATAAAAAAAAAAAATTAAAAATATAGTTATGCACAAGAGAATAAAAATCCATTTCGACAATAAATTATTAAATTTTCTCTTCAACGGAATCGTTGCCCATTTTTCCGCTTCAATGGAAATCTTTTTTGCCATATAATAAGAAGTCACATACCTATTTCAGGCACAGTTTAAGGTAAAGTAAAATGTATATTCATGTACATAAGATTGTTGTTCGGTATTTACCTCAGCATCTCACTTCAGTCGTATGTACACAATTACATTATATTTAGCAACTTGTTTTATATACTTTTTATAATAAATTAAAACGCATAAATAAATTGTTAACCGCCAGATATAGGTATGTACTGTACATATATATTATATAGTTAAGCGGAGTAGACCTCTTTTCTTTTATTTGTTTTCTTATATAAGTGAAAAACCTGCTGGCTATTATATGCGAGACGGTTTTATGTAAGTGGCTGTGTGTGGCTAAAAGTACATATTCAATATCCATTGGCATTTTAACATTAACGAAGAGGTGGTGTTGCAACACACAACACAGAGAACAACGGGTCACACTCATTTCATTAATTCTAACTTAAATCATTTTTTTTTTTTATCAATTTTATTTCAAATTTTTAATCACTGTTTTGAACATTACACAATCACACCAACAACAACAACAACAACAAAACCAACCAAATATTCAAAAATAAATAATATAATCTTCACTCACCAGAGGCAGCGATTGCCAAAATGGCAACAATGACAAATAATTTCGCCATAACTATTCGCTGCAAGCTGCTAAATTATATATTAAATTAATTTTTTAAAAAATTGTCAATAAAAAAATGGACTGTACAAAGTAAATTATATGGATAAAAAATCACACGGACGGCGTCGGATTGGAACCGACTTTCAATAAACGCAAGAGAGTGTGTGATGAATTCAAGCTTTTATATGGACACGCTTTAAATGGAGAATTTTAGTGGGGATTCACGCTGGTGGGAAACAATTCTCCATTATTGTACGAAGGTGATGGATATAAATATCTTGTCGTCGATAGAGCCGCGTGATTAAAATAAGAAAATATTTCTCATTATTATCAATTTCAGGTATCTCCAGGTGGGTGAATTTCCATTGTTTTTCTTTTCTTTTTTTTCTTTTTCTTTTCAATATATAACACTGGTTGCGCCTATATACCTTACCTATAATACTTTAATAACGCAAACTGAATTTGATTTTATTATAATTTCTACTTATAAGAAACAACACATTAATTTAAAATAGTTCATTATCAATTTAACATGATCATAATCTAAGAAAAAAAAATACTCAGTAGTTTTTGGTATAATTTTTTTCTAAAGAAACGTTTAGTTTCTTTTGGCAATGAGTGGAATAATAATATATTAATATTAATTAACCTTTAACATTTAAAATAGTATATTTTATTTGCGATTTGTGTTCTCAATCGTATTTGTATATTAGACAATATGTATGTATGTGGAATGCATATAACTTCATTGGATGGAAAAATTAGGTGATAATTCTTATCCACACTTAATTTTTTTATTCTTATAGCATACTTTAGGTGTAAATAAAAATAATTAAAATTTAAATACAATGCATAAGTATGGAAAGGAAATATAAGTAGGAAGAATCCTATGAATATAAAATAAAATTTTGTGGATTTAAATGAATTGTTTTCCCAGTACGTTCAGGAGTTTTTCTTAGTAGTACATAATACTAACAATGATTCAGCAGTAAGTACTTTTATTTTAATTTTAATTGAATTGTTTTTGCGAATATATGATGAATGGACCATATGGATTTTTAAGAGAAAATATATATGTGTGAATTTTTATTTACATTATTCTACATTAAAAGAAATGTATGATCAAACTGGGCAGAGTAAAAAACTAAGATAAAAATCTGAAATTTTTTATAAAATGATTTATTTTAATAATTGGAATATCATTTAAATGACCAATTGCATTGTAATACTCTTATGTCTAATAATATATACATGTATGTATCAATATATGTAAAAGACTTATATAAACTAAATACCTACATTATATTATAAAATATACATCTACTCGTATATAAGCGTGGGGATTTGGAAAGGATTTCTTTTATTTACTTATATATGTGTATGTAAAATTGACACTAAAACTGATTCCAGAAGATCTACTACAGATTTACAAATGTTGACCAATTGTCCAATATTTAATTATTTTAATTCTGTTTATTGTTCTTGAATAAATGAATATGTCGTTGGCTTAAATTAGAATCCTCTTTGTACAAAAATCGGATTATTCAGGAACAGGAAAAATTTATTTATTCCTAAAGTAAATCCAAGTAGATTTTTTACGCATATTTAAAAAAAAAAAAATTTATTGTTGTCATTGAGCTTTCAACCTCCATACTTTTACAATATATGTATCTATGCCTATGGTCATAAAGGAGTTTTTTTTTCCAAAAAAGCGATTTTCCAAAATTTGTCGAATAGAGTGTTGTGAATATAACTTTTTGTTATATTTAAATTAAATTACTAAATCAAAATGTACCACTTGATTGAATAACAAAATTGATTAAATAACATGCTTAATAATGCTTCGTACGTAAATTTTTTTGTTTTTAATTGAATGCCTTTTTGAGGAAAATTGGTTTGTTCGTAGACGCCATATTGAAGCTCGGAAAACAATCTAAAATGTTATACTCGTAATAGACAGAACATGCAAGGACAAGGACTATATCAAACAAAAAAAACACGGTCATAGAATTAACTGTACAGTACAATGTATATATGTAGGTATAGTTTGCATCCAATAATCAATATAAAAGTGATGCTTTCCATTTGGATATACTTAGGTATTATTTACACTTTTACAGTTAAGAAGGCCAGAAATGTAATAATTTATTTCCAATTTAATTTTAAAAACAAACAGACAAACTAGTTTAAAATAAAATACATTATGTATATAGTGCATATATATATATATATATATATATATATATATAATGCAATGTATATATACAGACTGAAATTTGACAGTTTTTTTTATTTAATTTTTAGAAATAATTTTTTTCTTTTATAATTGAAAAAATAGCGTTTATTTAGATTTGTAATGTAACCCTACTTTTTACATGGCTTCTTGTTTCGTATAACGCGGCATTTTTGTGGAACCTAACCTCCGCGTTATACGAGAAATGCCTCTATATCACATTGTTATGCATATTATCATACATACAATGCAAACCATACAGCTTTTGGCCCTACAATTGATGTTCGTTTATGGCTTCTCGGAACATATTTCTTTCACGGAACCCATTCATCGCCAACAACTGTTTTAAATTTGGATTGCTTTCAGATCTCTGGTTGCGACAATTTTCCATTTTCCATGGGGCCTCCCAGCACCCCTTGTTCTATTTGGATTTAACGTATTAGGTTGTATTCTATCCATTATACATAAATATGTGCCAATTTATGTGTTCTAAAATCTATGAAAATGTGGATATTTCTATAAACTTATTGTATTTAAAAAAAAAACAAATACAGAAAAAAAATTACCAATAGAGCCGAATGTACGTTTAAAACTAAATGATACGGTGCCAGACATATCTCGAAAACAGATCTAAGTTTCACATTAATAAATACTCCTAGTATTTTTTTCTAATTCATATTTATGAGTAGTATTGAGGAAGGTTTTTTAGTTGTACTAAAACATAGCCTTCTATATAACAGCCTGAGCGATACCCGCCCCTTTCGTTTGCTTTAGTGTCCGTATATTAAAAAAAATTAAAATACACGATGGAAGCATGGCCAATTATGAAAAAAAAATTTCCCGCATGTTTTCAAT
>JANSTT010021938.1:0-43378 GCA_026745375.1 Platyura marginata | reverse complement strand
TATATTTAAAAACGTATTTAATTGATTTTTATTTTACATTGTTCTGTATTTTGATTTCAAAAATATGGTCACCGTAAGTATAATCCACCTAATTCCCTTAATTATGAAAATATTTTCAAAAGGAGAATTTAGTTTAAGTAAAATCTTAATTCTAATCTTATTTTCCTTATAAATTTTTTTCGGTTTTCTAACAAAATATCGAGAAAATCAAAACTGGGTATTCTGAAAGCCAAATTTTTCATAGACAAACTTGCTAACTATGTAGATTTTCCTGAAATTTTGTTAGAAAATAAAAAAAAACTTTGCAATCAAATTTTACTTAAAACAAAATTATCACTATTAAAATATTTCAATTATATATGGGAGTTAGAATTTCAGAGTTATTTTACATAGACAAAAATAAAATCCAAGCTTCGTGAGTGCAAAGGCGATATATTAACTCCCATTATTTATTTATTGTTAGTTATAAATTTTAGCTGGTTTTATATATTTTGGTGGCTTAAATTTTCTTCAATCAATCATATACTCATTTTAAAGGATTTGTTATCCTTTCTACATATTTGTCGAACATAAATTCCTCATAAAATTGATAGAAAACTGTAAAATTGTACCTTTTTTGGCCTTTAAGCCGTGAACGCTCTACCCAAGAGTTTTCAAATTTCCATTAAGTATATTGCATTTTTTCGATTGACCCACCCTATTCCTTTGAATAAATTTTCTAATATATTTTTGTAAAAATAAAATTTTTTTTTTCTTTTTATCCCTAATTTAATCCTCAATATTTTATAAGCTTTATAAATCCATAACGGTGAAAGGCAATCGACAAATGTTCAGAACAGCTGATTCACTAAAGAAATAAAAACACTCAAAGAGTTTATTATAATAAATTGAAAAAGGATTGTTTTAAAAGTATAGTACTTCTTCCATAGGTATCCTTTTAAATCAATTTTGTTTTTCTTTTCTTTTTTTTTTTAATCATGTTGTATTTAAACATTTCAAATGTTGACATTGATTTGATAGAAAATATTTGATATCCATTTATAAATGACAAATAAATCCAAGCACGTTCTACTTATACTGTCACTGTGGAAAGGAAAAAATAATATTTTTTCTTTAGACAAGAAAATTATTACCTATCAGAATTTTTCCTAAAATAAAAAAGAAACCATAGTCCCTCTACATGTCAAGGTACATATGTACATAATAATGTAGTTAACTATTTTCATATTTAATTTAAAAACTTCTTATTTTATGCCTTGAAAGTTTTAAAACGAAAAAGTTAATATTAGTATTACTATATTTATGTATTGATATTAGAGGTTTCTGTATACCCAACAACTTTGAAATTAGTTGAAATCTAAAAAAAAAATTTTGTTGTTTTGAAAATTATTGATATTTTTACAGTCGACATTTTAAACAGTTCTTCCTAAACTTATTCGTACAGACATTAAAAAAAGATTTTTATATGAAGCAGAGAGCTGATCTTCTTAATTGTTACAGTTACAACACTATAATTTTCAGAGATTATTTATTTTAGTATTTTAGCCACAAAAAGAAAAATTGGATGGTGGTGCGAAGCCTTTTTAACCCACCGCCACCTTAAAATTAAAAAATTCAGACATAAAAAAAAAATGGTAGCACTTTAAAGCAAAGAAATGATGTAGTAATATAGATCAAAAATAAGTTAAATGTAAATTGAAGAAAACTCGGTATTTTTGATAAAAACGATCGTAATGTTGATCGAAAAAAAGTTGTAAGTTAGCTTTTTGTTAATCTCAAATAGAAGATATTTGGGTGTGAATTTGTAAAATTTTTAAAATAATATTAATGTTTATTCAAAAAAACGTATACAAGGACACGGTCCTTAAATTAAAGAATACGTAAAGCTAATCAAACAGGAACTCAAAACACAAAGCAAAAAGTTAAAATTAAAGAAATTAGTTGATGAATTATGATAGATGAAAAGTAGAAAAAGAAGGATGTAGAAAAAATAGACTTAATTTTTTTATGTTGCAAAGTAACTCAAACACTCCTTTTTGAACTTCCTACGAGTGGAAATGCTTCTCGTAATAGCAGGAAAGGTATTGAAGGTAGCAATCGCACGAACAAAAAATAAACAGTTATAATGGTGAGTAAAATGACGAGATATTATAACCTGCGATAATCTAGCAGAACGTCCAAATTCCAAAATGCCTCCGATTTACATATAAAAGCTTTCTTTAACCTATATAGGTAATTCCTTAGGAATATAAAAATTATACATCAATTTAATAACTTAGAGTTGAAAATTAAGTTTAAAATTAATATTTTTATCTTTAATCTTATTTTTCCTGGACTATTTTTAACAATATTTAAAAATTTTGAAATTAGGATTTGCTTACTTCTCGATATATTCCAAATTATGTTAAAAATAATACGAAATTCCAGTATATCGACTGAAATTTGAATTCTTTATGTAAATTTGAATAACTCGAGAAGTAAGCAAATCCTAACTTGAAAAATTTAGAATAATATTAAAAACAGTCCAGAAAAAATAAAATAAAAAATTTATAATTTTTAATTTTATTTTTAACTCTACTATTTTTAAATTAAATTTAACTGAAATTTAAATAATCTCAAGAATAAGGAAAATCATGTTTTCTTAAAATTTGCATGGTTTTCATGGACAGTCCAAAAAAAACTTGAAAAGGTATAATTTTTATATTTAAAAAAAACCACCTGGAGATTAAAAAAAACCGATTCTAAATCAATTGGGTATTTTCAGAGTATGACATTTTAAAATTTACTATTTCTGATAAGCGCAAAAATGACCAAAAAAAAGTTTTCTATCGGTTTGCAGGTTTACACAAAACACTCCACATTCCTTCCAACATCACCAATACACAATTTTAATAAATAAATTTTATGAAATTAATGCAAAAGCTATAAGAGTAAAATTTTTAAATTGTTTATATTTAAGATTGGCTAGACATCTATCTATCTATAACCCTTGACATTCGTGAACCCTCTACATCTCTACAATCTTTAATGTATCTCAAAATTTTTGGTTGTGTTCTTAAATCAACAGTTTTTTTTTTTTTTAACTTTGCACTCTAACTTTCTCTGAAAAGACCTTTATTGATGTCTCAAAAGACATAAAACAATTTTTGTTTGTTATACCTGTGCATTAATTCCTCATCTTTGACTTTTTAAAGTTTATCCAAACAAACCTAAACAAACTCTTTTTTCTTTTTTTTTAAAAGAGAACCTTCGTTGCTAAAAGTTCTCAATAGGTACATTCTTATAAAGAAATAATTTGTTTATGTTTGAAATTTAGAATTCTCAACAATCAAATAACTTTCATCTTATTAGTGTGCCAAAACTTTCTCAATTTCGTATAAATAAATTGTTAGTTTAGGTACAATTACTTAAAAACAATAACCGCACAAACTTTGTTCTTCCTCTGGGTGCGGTTGATGTTGTATCTAAGTATGTAATGTATGTATGTATATGACGATACCAAATTACTCATTAATATTTATCGAATACTATTTTATAACTGAAATCTTATAAACTCACCGTTCCCATGAAAGTCGTCTTGGTGCATCATCTTTAAGTACCGGACTTTGTGTTTTTGTCGTTTGATTTAGTAATTTCGCTAATCGATAGAGGGGCGTTTTCTCCTGTGATGATGGTGATAAATTTGATGTTTGACCTCCTAAATTAAAAATACACGACGTAGACCCAGACGATATGGACGAGTTTGTCATACGATAGGCTCTGGCCGCAACGATATGAGGTGCAGGAATTCTGTAAAGAAAATCGAAAAATATATTACAATTGTGGTGTTGTAATGTGGTTTGGGTATTTGTAGGTGGGTTGAGTCATTGGACAGGTAAGAAAAACAAAACAAATACCTATATGATGTAGACAATAACAAAATAGAGAAGAAAAAAAAAGAAGAAAATTCGTCGAGGGTAAAAACAAACAACTTTAAATTAGAATATGATGTGGGTTTGACACTTCTTGATTTTCACCATTATTTTACTTTTCCAATTCTAAGTATATTATGAGAAAACTTATATTGCAGCACAACCCGTACCAAAATCGTATTTTTACTCAATTCATGTTTCACCGCATAAAGAGTGTTTTTGCGTGCGTGATTTTCAAAATAAACTTATGAAATTCATTTATCATAAGAAGGTGCCACATGTATTGAGTTATAGATAGTCCAGTTTCTTCTTGTGGTGCAAAAAACTACTATACCCGTAATCGCATTGCATGTCAAAATTGATTTTTTTTTTGTATTCTAAGTCTAGCATTATTTACTATGTTTACGGTCTCCTTTTTTTTATTGTTCTGTTCCATTTATGGCGATTGGCCTAACTATTACACCAGGCACCAGGAAAATAAAAATTTAAATTGAAAATATTTTTTATAATAATTTCAACATCACAATTCTCACTTTAACACTAGAACTACTAGACCCGTGATTTTGACGGAATTTGAAATGTCGATTCAAAATTATTGAAGTTCTAAAAGCATTTTAGGCATTTATGTTGATTTTTATTTATATAAAAATACAATTATTTATCTACATTCAGTTTCACATCTCCACCCCTATCTCCTGTTTAATTTATATAGAAAATCTAGAAATATACATAAAATTTCAGTAAATCTAGTTTTAATAACAATAATATGAACTAGAACAATATATGGTGGGGTGGGTTTATAAAAGAAATCATACAGGTTTCCTATTTGAAAAACATTTACAAAGGATTTTTCTTTATTTAATCGAAAATTTTGTTTGATCTTGAAGTGAGTGGTTCAGATTTTACTTTACAATCACACATACCGAATAGACTAATAACACGATTATGTTAGGAAAGGACGGTGGCTGTTAACATAACACTACCATTGACATGACACTACCATTCTGTTTATACATGGTGGTAATTATCAATGCTGTCACTATAGCGGTTCATTTACAATTTTTGTTCTTTTAGCACAGCTATTTTTACACCCGAAATCTGATTAAGTACGGTCGAGTATGAACTTTAATAATATATATCCGTAATAATCCATTAATCATAGACAGTAAGTTGTGCAAAGTTCGAAATCAGTCTGATTCTGATAAAGGATATGTTTATTTTTACTTTATCCATACAAGTGATAAATACTCATTTGTGTATGTATGTATGTATGTAGAGGTACATATAATCCAAACATATAAATATTTTGGAAGTTGTGAAATCACAATTTACGATGTGTTTTTATTAGATTTCATGGATATATAACAAACAATTTTTTTGTTTTGTCTTGTTTGTAGATATTTATTTTTTGTTTGGATCCTTTATCAGACTTAAATTTGTGCACAACCGTATAAAAGGTTTTACAAGATAATTTAATTTATAAAGAACAATGTTTGTTGGTAATATACAAGGAACAAGTAAATTCTATATGTTTATGTCCTTCCATTATATCTTTGAGCGTAACAGTATAAGCCGTGTAATATTGTAATAAAGTTCGTTATTATATTCTGTAAGTGTTGTTTATTCTATTTATAATGAATATTACCTCAATACAACAGTACCATCCGGATGCCTTTCTACCTCATCAAAAGCATATATATGTGGTTCGGTGGTAGTATTTGATGGACTACAACTGTATGGACTACAGCCAGCTGATTTTCGACGTAAATCATGATTGCTCTCATCATTTGTTAATGAGATTCGAGATTGTTTCGGTTGTAGAGATAATCTTGCTGTATAATTTGAACAATGTGTAAAATCGGAACCTGAAAAAAATAATAAAAATAATTTTTTTTTTTTTAATCATACAAATCACTATACAAATCACTTGAAAATATTATTATATAAAGATTTTCCTTTGAGTTTCCCTTGGATTTTCAATAAAAATTCTTAAAAAATTCATAATTTTCTAAACTACGGGAGCATTGTTCGGAAAACTGTATTTTTTCAGTTAGCTGTTTCAAGTATTTATCAGGAAAAAAAATATTTGGCGGACCGACCATGCAAAGAAAGAAAGAAAGAAAAAGAAAAGAAAGAAAGTTCTATAAAAATACCTATTGATTCGTGTATGATAGTAAAACTGGTCTTGTCATTTCATTATTGACGAGTACAACTAAATGTTTAAATTTCTTTCAATTGCAATTGTCTGTATTATATTCGACCTGTAATTCAATCTTATATAGTCCAATTTATATATACTGAAAGGTTTCGACCCTAGGATAACAAACTGTCAAATCAATCAATTCAACCATTTGTCAGTTTTCGTAACCATTTAATTTATCAAATTTAATTCCGGATTTAAAGTTAAATTTTCAGTAAGTAAATTAATCCAGAAAAACTAACAATATTTGAATCAAGCACAAAAACCTCTTATACGATTTACGGCATAAAACCCTTTACCCTGTACCTAATTACGACAAGATTGAAATAACCTCTTAAAAGGAACTACATTTTAGATTTGTTATATTTCACCTATACCTATATAACTATATACATAGTACCTATATATCTGAATATCCTATCTGTGCAGGCATATACATACTTTGGAGTTTAAATTAAATTAAATTTATAAGCAAAGAGTCTTTGAGAGGAAATTTATTGGAAATATTTTTCAAGTGCCTTATGAAGGAAATTATTATTAGCTTTTCAGTGAAATTTTCCTTGAATATAATTAGGAACGCCTCTTTAAAAATAGTTCAAATAAATATATATGTATTTTATATATGTTCAAGGATTGACGGAAGACAGATAGTTAAGTTTAAACTTAAATTTTTATTATAAATATACTAAGCTAATGCCTGGTGACCTACTTAAATAACCGAGTTTCGTTTTGTATGACAAATATTAAATTTAACTTTATCTCTCTAGCTTATTGTATGAATTGGAATAATTACATTTTAGCCATACAGTGCAGACTCGATAATTGCACTGATATAAAAAAAGGGTCATGTCCAATTATCTCGAGGTTGATGCAATTATCGAGTAATTTTTTAACACATCTCTAATGATCAGTATACCAGTGGTATACTTTTTGGGAAGGTATACTATTCGGCAATCTACGGTAGTTATTAATCACTTAAAACTTTTAAACATAAGGTTTTTGCTTGTACTAATACGACTAAACTAATAAAACGTGTAAAAATTGAACATAAACTGTACGTTGTGTGTTAAACAATTATATTTTTTCTAAAAATATCTAAAACTAGATGAAATTCTTAGACATTTTACCGACTCATGCAAAAATCGAGACTGTTTTGGTACAATTAAAGGGTACCTAATGTATTTATTTTGTGCCATTATATGTAGAGGTGTGCAATTATAGGGCAGCAAAATTACTGAGTCAGCACTGTATTTAATTTGAATTTCAATTAACCTAAGAAAGTTAGTTTAATATTCATCATTTTTTTTTTATATTCATTAGGAGTAATCATTTAAATACTATTATTCATCGCATACCGAGAACTTTTCGAATATGTACCTACCTACAATTATATTGGATAAGGAGAAGTTTCGAATTCGATAATGTCAGTTTTCGAAAAAAAAACTTCTTATTAAAACGAATAGAACCACACAAAAAAAAAATACAATCTAATTTTGAATCAACATAATTAGTAAGAGTGCTTACTGCTTATGTTCGTAAAGTTGTAGGTCCTAACTTTTAATTGATCGAATAAAGTTTCGAGAGTGATTGATGAAAACGAATGAACAAAAAAAAAAAATTCTTTGAAAAGAAAATTAAAATCTGTAGCTACACCTATAAATACATCCTACAGGATATGCAATACATATATGTATATGTATATTTAAGATTTAAAGGGAATGCATCAGAGTGAATTAATTTGCTGAAATGTAATTTAATAAATTTTCTTAAAATCTGCAACAATTTGCTAGAATTAAAATTAAGTAACTGAAATCCTATAATATCCCATAAAAGAAAGCAATGTAAAGTAATAATACCTATCGAATTTCCAAGATGATAAAATTACCTTACCTTGTACCTAGTTGTAACACATTGGTCTGGATCCACTGTTGATTTGAATACAGTATAGAATTGTATACTCGCTAGTGTGTCTAATATATGCCATACAAGTCTAATGATCTAATTGATTTCCCTTAAATGGTCTGCTGTTAATATTTAATTAACTAATACTTTGTTTTCGTGGTTTCGATAAAAGTTATTAGTATATCTACTAGGTTATAAATAAATTAAGGAAAATATTAAACAAATCGACGTTCAATTTTCTCGTATAGAAAATTATTTTCGAACTGAAATCAAGAAATACAAATTTAGATCGTCAAATCAATTTGCTAGAATTGAGTAAGTACCTAAATAATATTCAACTCGACGCGCGATAATTTGATATATACAGTAATTAGGTAAATATTAAGGATTTAATTGAAAATCAAACATGAAAGATAACGCAGTTAGCAAAAATAAACACCACAATATTCTACCGAAACATAAATACTATTTGCTATGGAGCAAATCTACAGTTTTGTGACAACGATTTAGAAATAATTTTAGTTTTTCTTGCAAATTCTCAATTTCCTTTAATATATGGTGCCGTAGGATATGGAGCATAAATTTTCAATTCAACTTTCGTAATCTTTCAAAATTCAATATTACCACATTCGTCTATTTTTAGAAAATAATAATACGTGAAAATGATTCAGTGTTCCGGATCTATAGAGAAATGAAATTTTCAGAATGATTTGGCAACGATTTTCCTCCCCTTCCTCCCCTGGTCTTGTATATATACGATACGCCAACGCTACTGATACATTTGCAGGTGATAGACACAATATAACCAATTACCGATACCTACCATGTTACACGAACGGTACATATATACATGGCTATGTATTAGGAGGTATATATAGAATTTTGTCACACAATTTTCAAAAGTTTACTTGCGTTTATCTACGCTCATATTTCTATTTAGTGGTTTTTCTTCTTTTTTTTTTTTTATTTGTTATTGGTGACTATACCTACATTACATAAGAAATACCTACAAAAATACGATAAAATAGGGATAAATTCCATAGAATATAAAATCGGATTTGGATTTATATAGTTACCGTTCTATTACAACTGGTGCTCTGGTACTGGATGGCGTTCTATAGCCGGGTATACCAACACTCGTCACAAAGGCAAACTTTTACAAAGGTTAAATACATACATTTACTTGACAAGGCTGAGAGCGCTTTTGTTAATGATCGAAGCATTGAAAGAGTGCTTACAGACAGACGATGGTTTAGCTTTTATAGATTTGAGATATTACACAAAAAAAAAAAATCGTCCGGAAAAGCTATGGGGAATTCTATATACGGAAATCGGTTTGATATCTATGTGTAAAAAAAATTTATTTTTATATATAAATAGATAGATATGTATATATGTACGTACATACATACATACATATATAGTTACTTAAGAACAACATTTTACATAAATAACATTTAGATGTTTTAACCAAGACATATCGATTGAATTTAAGCAAATAAAAAAGAAAATCAGCAGTGGGATTTTGTTGTGCACTTATCACGATAAGTTTTATAGGTTCCTACCTACGAGTTTAATGTTAAAATTATCCAAAATGATTTCTAATGCAAATAAAAATACACTAAAAAACATTATTTCACAAAAAACAGATGATTGTTTAAGAGAATTTAATGAATCTTTTAGAATATAAAATAAAATTTATGAGTTATCTTGAAAAATTAAAGAGAAACATTTTAAATGAAATTCGTCAAAAATTTATGGTTTGACCTAATTTTTTGTAACGTACTGTAAATTAAAAGCAAGTCATCACTAAGTTATCTTAAAATATTATTATTTATTTTTAAAACAAGCAATATTTTATTAAATTCTGTTAAATTTTAACCATAATATTGGATATGCACCAAGAACTGCCAAAAAAACTTGAAAAGAACGCTGACTTGTTTTTTTTTTCGAAAAAATAATTATCCACAATTATGTAACACAAAAAATAAAAACTATTTTGTATTTAAATTTTTTTCAAAATTTTGTTATTTATTTGAAGAAAACAAGTTTCTCAGAAAAATTTGTATGGGAAGGAGTCGAAGGCGTTTTTGCCTAATTTCAATAACAAAAGTTCTGGCGACCCAAAGAAGCTTAAAATCAGTTATGCAAAAAAAAATTAAATTCACTGTTTTGTGTTATTTGGAATTTTTTACCCAAAAGGCAACCGACAATAGTGTTTAATTTGAGAAAAATCTATTAGTAGAAGAGGATTTGAAAAATCTGACATTGCACGGTATTTGATATCACGAAAAAAAAAATAATAAACTCAAATACGAGAATCCATATTTTTTCTCAATTATGAAATGTCAAAATATAAAAAAATTAATTATAAAAATTTCTATCAAAGCTTTTATCTAGTAAGTTTAGAAATGATTTCCACCACTTCAGAAATATGATTTTAATTAAATATAAATTTATATAGAAAAAACAGTAAATAATATTAAAAAATATTGATACAAGGTAATCCAAAAAAAAATTTCTCTTTTGAACCATTCTCTCATTTTTTATTTACAATTATCACGTAAATTGTGTAAGAAAGAAAGCAATTATAAAAAAAAATTAATTACATGAAAAGGAATGTGAAAAAAGCATTGTTTCTCGTATTTGGTTTACGTGATACCAAATACGGTGCACTCGAGTGCAACCAAATTATCATTAACAATTATTTGAAGTAAAAAAAAAATATTTTAATTATCGAAAGCTACTATGAAATTGAGATAGTCGAAAAATAAAGATACATTTCTTCAATACCTATTTAATAAAAAAAAAATAAAAAATTATGTTTCATTATTACCTACCACTTGTTAATCGTGTTGGATCTAATTGTGTTTGTAAAATTGATATTCCTGGTACAATAATAGCTGGCAATGTTCTAGAACGCAGCAATGGCGGTGGAAGTTTTCTAGATCCACCACTTGACTGTGCTGTTATTGCAGCTGCTGCCTGCTGGGCTCTGTAAGTAAATAATGAATATGTAATGTAGCCTTATAAAATCTAATTTTTATTCAATATTTTGTTTTCGATGTTGGAGAATAATAGAAATTATGAATTAATTTTTTAAATGAATTTTTTTTTAATGTATTACACAGTTTGTTAAACCGAAAACTACAAAAGAAAATACATCAAAAGTTTTTTTGTTTATATCTTATATATATATATATATATATATATATTTATAATTTCATCAGAAAAATTAAATGAGATTTCATTCATCTTTAAATGAAATTTGTCTTCTTAAAGTTAAACTCTTAACGTTATTGATTAAGTTTATAAGAACATCTCAACTTTTTCGATTTTGTAAAATGTATTCATAAATATTAATACCAATACGCTGGTGTAAATATTTTCCGTTCAAAATGTCATTGACTCAGATCTACGATAATAATTTGAATTTTTCTGTTATTTCATTTTATAAAGTAAATTCAATTTAAAAATGTTTCCATTTTCACAACACTCTAGGTAGAGGAACTTGAAATTAATAAAAAATGAATGAAAAAAGTATAACAAAAATGTTATGTAATTTCCTATAAATAAAACATAAAGCAAAAGTTAGATTGATAATTGATATAATAAAGTTAGGAACGTAACTACAAAAGGTGAAAATAGAGCACTAAAACCGAGTGCAAAGAGAATTTGGAGTCATAAATATTCAAGCATATAGTCTAAATATCAAGTATGTATATAGATATACCCAAAAGCACGAGAGCTTGATCCTATTTCAATTCTTCCAGTCTTATACTAACCGGCCGCTAAAATGTATAGCCTAAATATATTGTATATTGGCTATTTATGACGATGTGATTCCTGGTCAAATTCATAGACATACATTTACATTTTTTGGTATAGTATAGTAAATTTTATTGACTTGTACTTGTTTCAATCTCTCACTGAAACTGATACTAATACCGATAGCTATCGTGAAAACAAAACAAAGACAATTTCGTACTCTTTGTCTATCGAAAATATGTAGAAACAATTCTACATAACGTTTTTGTTACTTTATAATTAGGTTACTGTCTCCTAAGAAATCAGTGTCTACAATAAGTATTTCAGAACTGACCCTAATACCTATTAGGGTGGACCGATATATTGATCTGGGAAAATTCAAAAAAAGATTGAGCTTCAGTAAATAGTAACACATCGAAGTCGCGACATTTATTTGAAAAAACGAGTGAAATAATTCAGATCGCAAATGTCGTTCGTCATATCGTCCAGTTTCTAGCAATACCGCCTATCTGACATTTTTTTTGACATCCGTATTTGTACAGATATCATTGTAGTTCTTGTGGAAAAGTGTTTTATATGTCTCTCCTGACAAATTTAAAAAAATGTTAGATAGGCGGTATTGCTAGAGACAGGACGATATGGTAATTTTCGATATCGATATATTCTATTGGAGTATATCGATATCGAAAACTATACAGTGTGACGGATATTCGCCGCATCAGAATTCAATCACACATTACATAAAATCTTAATATAGCCATTAGGCAACAATTTAATTCGAGTTGTATTGTAATTAAGGTAATTAATGCCATTTTTATTATACAAAATTACTTTTAAGTTTTATTTTCTTTTTTATTTTATTTTCTTTTTATTACTTTAATAACATACATTTATATGTATATGCATACTACCTATATGTAATATATGTATGTGCACATACCCATATGTATATACAGCATAATACATAATTTCCTGAAAAGAAATGTTTTCGCATGTTACTGAATGGCTCATAAAAAAATCTGATTTTCTGTGATAAGACGTAGAAAAAGTCATAGATTTGCGGTTCAGAAATTTCCTCCTTTTATTCATATTAAATATGTATGTATAGGTATATGTAGTATGTACTGTACAAATTATAGGGCACGGTTAAACGGCGTCGGTCTTTAGTTATAACAAGTAAAGGGAGTCATATAGTTAGAGTCGTATTTGAATTTATTATGATTGTGTCAAATGATTCAAATGACATTTTAAATTTAACAAATTGTTCTTATTGAGGATGAACAATGATGTAGGACAAAAAAAAAGAAATTATATTTTCATATGAGCTTAAGCATAGAAATTATGTAAGTAGAAGGGCATACATTTTTCAGTATCATCGTATACAGGGTTGTTAAAGTAACACTTTTTTCGAATTTGTTACAATTGTTACAAACTGGTCATAAATGAAACAAATGTAACAAATGTAGCAAATCAATTCAGAATTGTTCTGTAATATGTCAGAATGAGGAATTGGCAGCAACCATTGGGTTGAAAAATTAGTATAAAATACATGTAACAAATGTAACTTGATTATTGTCGTGTAAAATTTACATTTACTACCAGTAACAAATTAGGTATTTTATCGTTCATTTGTTACTTTAACAACCCTGATCGTATATAAGGGAATGAGTGCTTCCGTAAGCATAAATAAAAAATTAATCAATTCGAGCATTATATTATACAATAATATTTCTTTCATCCTTATAAAAGGACCCATATATAGAATTAAAAACTTGACTCTGCTAAAGGGTTTATTAAGTCCTCATCTTTACTAATCTAAGTTGAAATATTTTGCTTCAAAAAAAGCCCTCGAATACGAATATAAGGATTGTACTTTCATAATTGAATAATTAACGCTTCGTGGCTAATAAGCAAGTAAGTCCTTCGTCCTTTTTTTGGGAAATGGCATATATGGTGAACAACAGAAACAAGTTTCTATGTATATTGTATATACAAATTGAAAAAATTATTTGCTTACATTTTACTGATTTTCTCAAGATTTTAACACAAAAGTTTTAGCAAATGATAGGCGACCATATTTTGAAAAATTCACCTTTCCCTTATTTTGCTCGGGGTTTTTATTTGGAGACTTATATACACACACACACACAAATGATCATTTGTTCGGAATATTGCTAATATTGCTATTAATTTATATATGTATATACCATGACCAGTAGAATATATATGTAGAAGCAAAAAACGTTCAAGATGTTGCCAAAGACAAAAAAACAAAAAAATTGTTTTTTTTTTCTTTATTTTATTTTACGATATTTTTGGATCAATAATACTTACAAGTCACGACCTGCCATTGAGGCTATCCTATACAAATAAAATAAATATTAAAACCAAGCACTTATCTTGCCTAATAAAAAATGCCACCCTATCGGTAGTTCTTAATGTTCAATCTGTCTATCATGACTTTTATATTACAATATGTATTGTTATTGGAAAATTTGGAAAAGCCGTAAGAATTGACATAAGAACTTCATTGACAGACATTACTGATTTACAATAGACGGATATTATATTACATTAGAAGCATGAGCACGAGTTTGTTTATAGTTAAGCCATACATTATAAGAGAAATCTAAAATCTAAAAAACAATTTTCCTGTTTAATAGATATTTGTACGTTTGTGTGTGTGTGTGTGTGTTTATGTGTGTGTGTTTTATTCAAAAATATCTCTAAATGTAATAGAAAATAAAGATGTTATTCATGTAGGTATTGTAATATTGATTTCAGGTTTACCAATTTGTGTACGGCATATGGCTGATTCATATATAGGGATCAGTATCTCATTTAGTAGGTTTAGGTTTTTTTTTTTATTTATATATTGTACGTACTGATATTGCTTCCACCCAGGAGTCGATTTTACGATAGAATTTATGAATATGAGTTGAAAGGGCTTTATATGTAATATTTATTTAATGTAACTTGAATCAAGCAGTATGACGGTACCTATACAAATAGAAGTAAAGGTGGAGCGATTTATTATGTGATAATAACTATACTATAGGAAAAGGACAATTATCTTATTAGTATACTTAGTATATGTATAACAAAGTCGCCTCGCGAATTATAGAACTTTTCTGGAGAAAATCCATGAACATGAAAAGGTTAAAGAGTCTATACGTAGAATTTGTTCTAAGAAATTTCAGCGAAACTGTATAGTAACTGTAAGAATTCAACTTTTAATTGTAACTAAATAAACATTTTCCATTTTTCACTCCAACTTAATTCACCTCTTGGTGTTCGTTACAATATTTTCAAGAGCTGAATATTGTCAGATGTTTAGATTCATATTTGTTGAAATCGTCAAGACAATATTTTCCATTTTATTGTTGTACCTATAAAAAGTTTTTCGTTCGGTGAGCACATGCATAGCATAGGCATAACATTTTCAAAATATTATTTTGAATCAGCAAATTTATACCCACCTTATATATCAAGATTTATGTACAAATATATATACAAAGTTGACAAAATGTTCAAATGAATAAAATTTAAATTAAATTTAAGAAGCATTAAACCGTGCATAGGGATGTAAGTAGGTATACCTATTATTCAAATAAGATGTAATTATCATAAGATTGTTTGTTTTAAATATCACATATTATTTGTTGAAATGAGACCATCTGGGGCTCGTTCATAGCAATCCCCGTAGTAAAATAAGAAAAATAACAAATAAGTATTTACACATTTAAATTTATAGGTAACTAGAGGTACCTAGAAAATTATAATAAATAAATTATAATCTTTAGAAAATTTTCAAATAAATGATTAAATTCGATAAATACAGCGGAAGTTTATTTAGTCACAAACAACTACAAACAAAAGATTAAAAAATTTCCTTATTCCTTTGGTCAAGTGTACAAATTCATTAATAAGAGAATTATTGATTCCTTCATCGTTCGTTTATTTAAAAAAAAGAAAACTTAAATCATTTTGATGGAAGAAAATGGGAAAAAATTTGAAGGTTCGACGAACATAGACGTAGACCGTTTATTTGGTTGTTTTTTTGAAAAATAACACAATTTTGAACTTTTTTAATATTAAAGATATGGTTTTGAAAGTTACACATATTTTTAAAAATTTATCTAAATTTGTTCAGGGAAATATGTTTTTAGTGCAAAAACATATTTTTAAAAGTTAACCCTTCAAAAGCACCGTTTTAAGGGTTATCGTTTGTTAAAAATGAAAAATTAACAAAGGCATTTACAATTAAATTCTGAGAAAGCTGGAGAAAGCATTTTGAAAATTTTTGGTTAACCCTTTCATGTTCAAAATAGACTTTATCCAAAAAATTTATTTGGGAAAAAATGGATATTATGGAATCAATGGATATTAATGGAATTATATAAAAATACAAAGTTCAAAATTTGATATATTTTCAAAAAAACCGCCAAAAAAGCGGTTAAGAAATTCATAGACGATCTCAGATCATTAAGATCTCTTTGTTGATTGATCGAAAATCAACAACATAAACCAAAATCTACTATCAAGAAAAAATGTGATTGTATTTTATCAAAAGACCTAAAATATTAGGACGTTTGGGTGCAATAAAAAGAAACGAAAACAAAAAAAAAAATAAAAAAAGGATGATAAGGAAAAATATTTTCCAGAAATTATTGTAAAAAAAAACGGGCAAAAAAAGGAAGAAATGTGACATTTATCTAACCTTTTATCGGTGTACGCGATTGTTACGCGAGAAGAATATTAATAAGCATAATGTTCTATACATTATGTAAGTAAATGTATGTATTTTTAAGGAGTTAAAACTTCTTCTTCCTTCATCGGTGACATTTATATGTAAGTATAAAAATATAATTTTTTTTTAAATATTGTATGGAGTTATTTATGGATAGAAAAAAAACTCCATTCCATATACATATGTATGACACATTGTGCTTAAACATATGTAGTATATACGTACATAGGTACATGTAGTATATATTGTAGTACTGAAATAACATAAATATGTATACATACATATGTGTATAAAATACGTAAAACTCTTGGGGATGCAGACATGTCGCGTCGAACTTGAAGTTATCCAACCATAATATTACCTATACCTACCCACCTATTGTATATATATATAATATTTATGTATCTAAATAATTTCCAAATAATAAAAAAAAAATGATTTATAACCCACAAGCCACAAAACAAAAGAATTTTTTTATGTTTATAAATTCAATTACTTTAGAATAAATTTTAATTAAATATTTATTACTTATTTGTTGAAAAGGAGAAAGAAATTTAATGGGATTTTCTTTTGCCGTTGGTAAGTGATTTTGAAGTGTTATATTCCTTTGTTTTATATCATAATAATAATTCAATGAAGAAGGTTAATGTTCGGCATTGTGACAGAATAGAATAGAATAAATAAGTCTGAATAAAAAAATCTTAATCTTGGGTCCCTATAAATATCTTCTTATACATATTTGCTAATTTTCGACAAATAAAGTTTTGATTATTTAGATATTTTCGATTGTTTCATTAATTTTATGATAATATGCAAAACATTTTCGTTATATTATTTGCCATAAAACTAAAATTACGAAGCTATACATACTATAGATATCAGGCACGAATAGTTTTTGAAAGTAAGCGAATGAGTTATTTTTTTAAAACCTCTATATACAAATATTGATACGAATGCATTTTACAATCACATACCTATCTAAAGAAACACCTACATATATGAGAAAAATAAATTATTCATGTATTTATACTCAATATAGCCGAATAAATACTTTTGCTTTTGAATGAATTCTGAAATCACATCTGCGGTGACCAATTCTTATTAATATTAAGTAATAAAAAATGCCATCAAAATAAAATCTTCTGATAGAAATACTCTAAAAAATCTTGAGTTTTAATTTTTGTCAATGCTGCCTGTATTTAGAGATAGCCACAAAAAAAAGCCAACAACACATATTTGTTTGACTATTTTCTAGAAGTAGTGCGGCTGTGTTTGAGAGAAACAGAATATGAGAGTTAAATAAGAGTCAATGCAAACGATCTCAGTAGTAATATGAAAAAAAAACCCGATGACAATCAGTAAAAATCTTTTTAACTGATTCAAGTTACAATTACAGTTCAACTGATACAGATGCTGAAATTTAAACTTCAAAGAAATCCCAAGAAATAGAAAATTTATGTACATATGTGTGCTTCTTTTTTTGAGAAATTAACGCTTCGTGCCTGCTACATATGTATTTAATATTGTATACATTATCGGTTCGCTATAAGAACAGATCCTCTAGTAATGGTAAAAAGGGGTATTCAATTCATGAATGGACAAAAAGACGCTTAAATACTAAAATAAATCATCTACATATATAGTTAGTAGCTACATGTATACTTAATTAACATCAATGATTTCCAAAATTAATTGGATATATACGTAAATATTTATTTCTTAAAACTACTTCAAATGTGTACATTGTACAGTACAATACTAAATTTAGAATCTAAACAATTAATCATACTTAATAGCAACAAACAACAGTTATAAGCGCTAGGACTTGTTTTATTTATAAAATACAAAAGAGAAAGAGCTAAACTTGGGAAACGGAAAGACAAAATTTAGCTTAATATACAAATGGGCCTAATTAAATAAACGAAAAGGCGTACTTACATAATTAAATTAGAAAACAAACCCAAACTGATTTTTTTTACTACCCACCATTTTTACGCCACTCCCGTTATTAAATGTCCAATGTCGATTTTTACACCACTTCCGTTGTTATAAATAGAGGGGGTAACAACAACAAAATTTAATGACAATATGCAATTGTTTTATCAGTTAAGTAAATGGATTGTATTTTTCTATCTTGGAGGCTAGCATCTAATATTATGATAACCCACTAATATGTTTTAATAAAAGGTATAATATTTATGTATATGAATAATTTGCCTTGGCAGAGTTTAATTTTGCTCTAATTAAAATTCATTTCAGACAGCCGACAGCAAATACAAAAATTGTTTTTTTTGGAATTAACTAAATGGATATTGAAATAATAAATGTTTGATTGAGTTCCAAAAAGGCGTTGGCGCTTGTTGTATTTATGAAATTTGTTCCTTCGTAATTCGTCAAATTTCCATTTTCCCGAAAAACACTTTCTTAATTATTCATCATTTATTGGTTATTTAAATTTTGTTAAACAATTTTAAAGGATTGAAATTAGAATTTATAAAACAATAGTCTTGTACAGCAATTTCAAAACGAAAGTTATTGTGCTTTCTTCTCTTTCATGGGTTTTTTATTTTAAACACGTGACTGTAGTAGGTACACTTGTACCTACATACATATATCTTTTGATTTGTTCTGGCGCAATTACTTTAGAAAAATCTATAGATGTAGCAATATATCGATGGCTTATATACCTACAATACCCGCTAACTCATTTGTTTGTAATTTTCAGGAGAGAGTAAAAACTAAAGTTGTTTCGTATAGCGTATTAAGTTAAAAAACCAACTTTTTGTAATAATTTTACCATAGTGCAGGGTTACATAAACATCAATTGTATGCAATAAAAAAAAATCGGTAAAAATGAGTTAGCGGGTATTGTATATATAAGCCAAAAACTTGGATCAGGGAAAAAAGATTTTTAAATTTTTAAATTTTCCTCGTAAAGATCCCCAGAAAGATTTTAAAGTTATGAATGGATCACACCCAACGGTAATAATATCGCAATGCAAATGAACGTTAGCCGTGCAGGGGATCTTAAGATCGATGGAGAAATATAAAAAACTATACACAATTTAGTGAAGTCATGTCACGAATATTTTTAATTTCATTTTTTTTAATATTAGGTTGTCTTTTCGATATTAAGAAAGTTTGGAATTACACCCACCCTAATATAAAAGCAGCTAAAATGGCCTTTATAATACCGCATTATGTATACATAAAATTTTATGTTTTTTTTCTACATTTCTTATGGACATTTTAGCCAATAAAATCTTTGATGTGCGATAGTAAGAAATCCACTTTACACAGATAATGTTCTTATTAATATCCGATCCTTTTATAATGTAGCAAAGGCCAAATTTGTTCAATATATCACGGATGTAAGAAAATCCTATTTAGACTTCACGTATCGAGGATGTAGGTTGTAGAGGTATGTTATTTAGAATTTGACTGTTATAGGCTTCACTTCTTTTCATTTACTTTTTCTTCTTGTTTAACCCTCAGCAAACATTATTTGTAAAAAAAAAAAAAAAAGGTTGAAATTCTATAAAAAATGTCATGAATAATAACAATGTTTGAATCAATTCTGACGTCAAAAGTGTTCTATATATTACCTACGTCTTTAGTTACTGTGGGGGGTGAATAAATTTCTATACTCGCATCTATTAAGATAAAGAATCAATAAAATAAAACTTATCGTAGTAGAAAGTTGAAGCAGAATAAATTAGTTAAAATTATGGCATAGAAAATGGTTTTAATTTATTTATAGAAAAGTTTTCAGCAAAATAATTCCATCCTAGAGTGTATACGAGTACACTCTATCTATGTATAATAAGATAAAAATGTTTTTAGAGATAAATTTGATAGCATGGGTCCTTTCATTCATACATATTATAGCAAGAGAGCTTGATCATTTATGTAGCCATATCACGAAGTACAATATAAAACATTTCTTTTATGAAAGGAGCAAAAGTACCTAACCTACCAAGAACTGAAGCTGTTTAAAAGGGTCGTGTAATTTATATGTATTGAGCTGAGTGGTTAAGAAATTACGAACAACTTTTACCCACTAATATAAATCTAGTATATAAATTATAAGCAAAAACGTAATATGTGGGTTCCTGGATGGTGAAAAACTTTTTACATTGTCTTGTTTTCTATAATTTTGGCAACAAGACCCGAATAGTTAAATATCCATAGACTAATATAGGTGAATAATTTTTTATTTTAATTAAAACTGTAAAATTAAATAAATCTCCTGTAAAGAATAAATAAATTAAAACAAAAATGCCGAGCAAAGGTAATAAATTTTAACAACGTAACTACATCTTTCTACCAGCCAAAATATACCATTACAGAGCATTACACCATATCTATACTTAATACATCTCTACATATACATACATATACCTACATAGTACATTATACATACATATAGGTGTTCATTTTGGGTTGCAGACAAAATTCATTAATTTTGAATAAAAAAATTTATGAGGCAATTTTAATCCAATAATAAAGAAATAAAATTCTTCTATAAAAATTATGAATGAGATAGAGACTTTTACCAAAAACTAAAATTTCGTCCATACTCCCTATATTACCAATCTAAATGCCAAGACTTTACTGAAATGAGTTTTTAAGACCAGCGAACATATATGCAATTACGCATATAAAAACATTACCTTTTTGGATAGACCTAAAATGATTATGAACCATTGTTGAAAAACTCGAGAACTCCGAGATGTCTTGCAAAATAAATGTTGATTTTTCAAAAATATTAAATATTACAATAGGATAGTTAATGTTTCAAATCCAATTAACACAATTACATAATAAAAATTACACAATAACAGTGAAAGTGAAGGAGATGTGAAGAAACTACTATTTTGTTTTAATGCCTGATAATATTTCAAATGAAGATAATGAATTGCATTAGTTTTCTGAAGAATATTAATAACTTCACAAACAAGACCGAGCTTATTCCTAACACAATATGTTATAAAATGTTACTTTTTATATTATATTGAAAATGAAAGAAATTCTTTTACGTGCGGTGCTAAAACCAAAACCACATCATTGGAGATTTTTTTTCATTTAAAAGCACTATCAAACTCCATAGAATAAAGTGTAAAAAATTTACTTATTTTAGCTAGAGCAATATAATTTGCTTAACCATTTTCCCGCATGCACGATGAAACTACACAATAAATAATTTTTGCTGAGCGACTTGCTAATGTAAAACTATATATGTACGTATATATATGTATATATGTAGTCTATAGTTGAATATAAACAGACACAAGTTTCAAAGCCCAGAGAAAATGTATTTATTTCGACTCGTATGAACAATATCTACATTTTCCAGTTCATGGAAATTATGTTCATATTCATTTGAGATTTGCTAAATGCAGCAAATATATGTACTAAATGAAGTAAATAGCACAATATGGAACTGTATCACTAAGTATGTTCATATATCATATGTAAAGTTAGTTTATGCATAAAACTTAAATTACATACTACAAGTACTATATATAGGAAAAATTCATGAATTCATTAAAATTAAAATTCATCAAAAATGCAATCAAAAGTGATTTTACATAAAAATTGTCGTTAAATAGAGAAATTGCATTCGAAACGGTTTGGATTTTTCTAAAATTCGTATACTGAAATTCAATTTACTCAAAAGTATGTTTTTTTTGCACTTAAGACTTGATAACACTGCACGGTAGATGTGTATGTGCATAAGTAGGTAACCATTATGTTTACAAAAAAATGATTATTGATTATTGTCGATGAAAATTTTAGAGTCAAATTTAGTTTTCCCAGGAAAATAAGGTTGAATTGACTGAAAATAAATAGATTTTGGGTATTTTTGAATTGTTATCTCTTCGATTTGGCTGAAATTTGGTAGAGAAGCTTTATCGAAATGGTTTTTTGGAAATTTTTTTTTATCAAGTTATGGCTATAGTCAATTTTGTTTTTTCTTTGTTGATAACTTAATACTAACACAAAATTTAAAAAAAATTTTAAATTTTAGAAAAGGCCCTATACTAAGTTTCAGTCAAATCAGGTTAACCCTAAAACTTTAAAACTGATACAGAAAAATGTTAAATATTTTTGTAGAGGTTATAAGAAATTAATGTTTTGTTGAATTAAGTTAAATTTTACTTAAACAATATTTAATTTCATTAAGAAATGTATACTGACGAAGACGATATAATAATTGGCTGTTGTTATTCAAAAACACCGTAAGTAGAATTTTGAAAAAATTATACTCACTGTCTATCCTTTCGTTGTTGACGTTTCTTCTTAAATGCTTTTTTGACCCGCAAAATAAGAAAGGCAGCTCTATCAATGGATAATGACGGCGATTTTTCATTTTTCTTCGGGCCATCTTCCATATTGAGACCGCCTTCCGGGTCTCGCACACAAGCACCTAAAGGATTCACTTTTACGTTTGGTTCATCACTTTCACTATTAATTAATTAATTCACTGTTCTAAACACAATATTAGGATTTTAATACATCCAAATCTTATTTATATGTTGAGTGTATTTTTAAATTTTCCAACTTTGGCATTCATTGTCTATGGAGTTTTTAGTTCATTTTAGTACACCAACACCAAATTTAAAACAGAACTAATTCGTGTAAGTTTTATTTTGTATCTGTAAGTTATTAAACAAAAAAAAAAACGTGAGTAATTCCAAAAAATCAATTGCCCTTTTTTTGACGGAATGAATTAAAGTTGTACAACATAATATGAGGGTATATTAATACTCAACTTTCAACACTATATACGTACATATAGTTACTACATATATTTCTATTGTAATTGATATTGTTTAATAATAAATTTTTTCTATTTGTATTCATCACGCAATATTAGTTTGAAAACTAATATAATAATCCACAGATTCTCAATATAAATTTTATAATTACGAAAAAACAATTTAAGTATGGCTTATTAAATTTGTTTGTAGGTCTTACTGTAGGTAGTGAGTATATAATAAAAGTAAAAATACTGCGCACTAACTTTTTCGTTCGAAAAAAGCGGCGATTTGAATGAAAATAGGCAAACTTTAATACAAGTTTTGCAACATAAATATAATTTTAAATAAAAAGTGAGCATCAAAATACACCAAAAAACAATTTTTAATTACTAAAATATCAATTCATTACTTACTATACTCTCTTTCGAACATTAGTATAATTTTGAGTTTTCTGTGATTGGTGATTATATAACTGTACTAGTCATAGATCTATTAAAATAATCTATGGATGGCGCATATCTGGTTAAAAAGTCCATCGTTATTTTGAATTTCTCACATAATGCAATTAGAGACCGGTTACAATTGTAAACGAAGGTTAGCATTGCAAAAAAAATAAAATAAAATGGCTAAATGTTATGACGTTTGTTTGTGAAAAAAAAAATGTGACGTACTATCAACGTACTTTCTTGCATGTAACGGGCCATCCATACACTATAGATCTATAGATCTATTGCGCAAGTACACGAAATATAGTTTTTTTAAATAGAAGGTAGCTGAAGAAGAAGTTGGTCCTTGAATGTTATTTTCTTTAATAAATAGGACTATATTAGATCGTAGTCTAACAATTTTATTAAATGCCACAATTAAAAGTTAGAAACATCTTGTTAAACAACATACGGGCTTTATATAAAACCTTCTGTATCTTTATTGATAAATATTTATATTAACATTGTAAGAACCACCACAGCCAAGAGAATGTTGCCACATTTGAAATATATAAAATCTGTTTTTGTTTTATTTTGGTATTTTTTCCACCAATTTTAAAGTAACGTAAATTAGAAAATATGAATTTATTTAAGATATTTTTCTTGATATTCATAAGTAAAAGCTTTTATATATATAATATGTTGGTGTTACCCAATTCAATCCATTTTAAGGTTAAGGTACAGCTTTGTCTCTATTAAATCTACTTACTTACTGACAAATATATAATGTAATGGAGTTTATATGTTTATATGTAATGTTCTTTTCTTAATATGATAAAATCCTACTTTCTAATGGACGGAATCCGTGTTTCCTTTTAGAATTCATTTATTAGCTTTTATCAATTATGGATAGATGGATACGTTAACTTTGATTGTTCGTTATAAATAATAAAAACCAACAGTATGGACTCTGTTCATACAAGTACTTCTTATCTACTTTATGTCATATATCCCAGATTTCAACATAACATATTCTCTAAGAAAGAAAATTCTAATAGACCATGGCACACTTTTCCACTAAATATATATATAAATGATATCGAATATAAACCGCACCTTAAGTATCATTATCCATTGGAGAAACCCTAACAAATTATAATATAATAATCTTATTTACATGTCATCATTGTGTCTAAGGACAATCCTCTTGAAAATGCCGGAAATACGCTCCCCTCTTCTAATCCATAATGTAAGCCAAATTAAGTTTTAAACCGATAATTTAAGTTTATATTCTTTTGTTTTAAAGATTAGTTTAAGAAGAAAATCTTATGATAAAATACAACAAGGAGAAAATGTGAAAAAGATATATAAATAAAAAATTTGAAATCCATCCATTTTTTTTTTGCTCTTTACGTATCGTCATGGTAAGTAAATACCTAGGTTTTTTTTTACAAAATTCGGGGAAAGTATGTTTGTGTTCTTTTAACTTTTCTTTTAGTATTTTCAAGAATTTTATTACTATTATTAAGTTATTTAAGTGTCATTAAGTTACGATTAACTTACTTCTCGTTTTGAAGGATAGATATTAGAAACTACAATAAAATTACCAATAACTAACTAGCTTGCGAGTAAATAAAGTAGCGGCTGAAATTATAGTAAATAATCAATTGTTTATTGATTACCTTACCTATATACTATATAGCTATAGCATAAGTAACTACATATTTCTTACTTGAGTATAAGTGATGCTACAAAAAATATACAAGTTTATTTAAAAAATGTTTTAAATACTACCGTTATGCGTTAGCCTTTTATTCACAATGTGTTATTAACGTTATCTTCATTGTCAAACATATAATTCAACACAGATCTTCTACCATTTCGACCTCGATAAGACCGCCGCACACATTTAACCCATTAGCGCTCAGTGTACTCATGCGAGTACAAACATGTACTACAAAAATTAGTTTCAGTTACAAATGGGTTAATATAAATATAACACACCGACCTGCAAAAGACTATAAGACCACCTAGATATAGGAGTATTTATACTAATCGCAACGAAAATCTGGCAAAACGACCCTCAGCCATATAAGAAAATTTATAAATAGTACATACCTACTTGGAAAAACACATTTGAATATACAATATAAGGGGAATGACAATATAGGACCTCCCTAAAAGTTGGAAATACGTTGTGAAAATATGAAAACATGCCCATAAAATTAATAAATTGAACTGACTACACTTTTATTACGATATTATATTTTAAGTAATGCTCAGATTTTTCCACGAAAAAAACAGCGAAATGATGAAAACTGGCATTACTTTATTCAAAATAGAGACAAACGAATAATGTAGAAATGTAAGAATTACTCCATAATGATGTTGCAAAATAATAAATTCTGATTGGAAATATCCATAAATTTATTTAAAACAAATTTTTTGTTTAGATTTTTCTTTAGATATTTTAGAATAAACATTACTTAAAAATTCATATCTCCTAAACTACTGAACCATTTTTCGGAGAACTTATTTTTTGCAGTAAGATGCTTCGAATATCTTCTATCAGAAAAAAAATATTTTCACGAAATTAGCTATTATATACATTAAAATCACGTGGTCTGCAAACAATATATCACCGAGATTTAAGACATGCTGCTGCCTTTGGTTCACCATAAAATAATATATCGATAAAATCACCGCAACAGTTGATTCATTATGGCAGTGGTTTCCAGAGTTAACGTAATAGTCTTGGCGGGCAAACTTTATATTATTCATAAAAATAAAAATAAGAATTATATTTAATATGTGTACATTTTGCTCTCTTCGTGTCTTAAGCCATGATTCTAACACTCCATTAACCAAGAACCGACCATACTATAATTGCTTATCTATTTTTCATGTGAAGGCAAATACACAGTGATATTCGGTAAAATAAGAACAAGGCATATTTTCATAGCTTTGAATTTTCCGCATATTTTCCTTCCATATTTTCAGAAAATATAAGCGTTTGAAAGTAATGAATATCTGCATTAATAAATTTCTCAGATATCAATCCTAATAACTAGAAGAAATTACTGAATTTCGACTTTTTCACACAAAATATGCCTTGTTCCTATTTTACCGAATATCACTGTATTTGCCTTCATGACTGTTTAGTATTAAATTTGGTGAAGCTATTGTTCCACTATCTTTGAAAAGTTTTCGGTGGATTCCGCGACCAAAACAGTTTCGGTAAGCCTGCATTATTGTATTATATAATATAGGTAAATATATCTACATATATATGTACGTGTATATGGGTTAATCAGTTGTTGTATTTAGGTTTAAGTATGTAGGTACCATGTACATAATCGAAATAATTTTATCTGGAAAAGAAATATTGGCAATAAAATCTAAATCTGCTACTAGGTTTGTCACATAATTATTTGCGATTTTTATTTTTTTTTATTGTAGAGATAATTAACATCAAGATTAACGTTAAAATGATAAAATGTTGGAATGTGCATTTTGCAATTTTCTGTTGAAATGGAATTAAGGTGAAATTAATGAAATTCAACATTAAAACGGTTTTTGCGGTACAGTCTGCGGTAGATAAAAGGGGGATCCTTGTTTCAAATAGTTTGTAACTGTTCTATATCATTGTTTGTGATATAACCTCTTCTAAGCCATTAAGTCGCAAAAATATATTGTAATTAAAACCTTATAATTGCTTAAGAACATTAGAACCGACATTTTTGTAATTTATTGTATGTACCACGTACATACTTATATAATATTTAAAATATATATATCTATAGGAATATTATTTTAAAATATCACCATCAAATTATCATTTATTAATATATATTTTCATGTTTTTTTTTTATAATTTAAATACCTACATATATGTATGTAATGTAGTGGACACATGTAATACATTATATATGTGCCTATGTATATATTAAGTATACCTTTAAAATCAATAGAAAAACATTTGGAGCCTTGACACATTCCATTAAAAATTAAAATAATAAGGACTGTAAATTGTTAGCCGAAATATTACCCTTTATAATATATTTTGATTTTCTAAATAAAAAAAAAAGAAAGAAAAAAAAGGATATATTACCAGTATTAGTTTAAATGGGTGACACATTTTCCATTTGACTTTATTTTCGTTGAAAAATGTTTAATAAAAATGAAAATTCTACAAACCACAAACCGGCGGTCGTATAGGTTGATACAGTGCCACAGGCGCAAAACAAAAAGGATAAAAGGAAATTTTCTTTATCTAAAGTTTGTGAACTTTTGTCCTTTTTGTGACTTTTATGCTGATATAAACATATGTATTACATGTGGATGATTTTTCAGTATTCTGTAGGTATATAAATATTATCAAAAAAGACAACAACAACAAAAAAAAACATAAAAATGTGTAATCACAACCTACTATATATAGTATATATAAAATATAAAATTCGTATAGGGTAAATACAGTACCAACCCTCGCATTGCTTAAACCCTTAGATTCCAAGACTCTAAGTCATATGCCCTGTCCTGTACAAATTTTTTTTGTATTTCAATTAGCCTACGATCGATCGATCCTATAGAATTTTTAATCAAATTCTAATTCTAATTTTTTTGAATTCTATCGTAGAGTATGTAGTCCATCATTTAAAACTAATTTGAACGAATGAAGAAAACATAAAAAATTACATTTCTCCAAAATAGAACTGAACGTATACATTCTGACACTAAACGGCATCCGGCAGAACAATCCCTCGCGTGGATTTAAAAATTCATTAATAACATCTCGCTAATAGAGGATATTTAAACATCAGTAGGGGCATCTACAATAGATCTTTTAGGTCTTAGTGGTGAAGGGTCAACAGCCCTACAGCTCCCTCCTAACCTAACCTAACCTAACGTAAAATTAGGTTTTTGTTCTTAGCTGAAACTAAACCGAACGGAAAGTGTTTTTTTTTGTGTTTACAAATGTTAATTCAACATTATTGCAATCCTGATAATTGTTTGCGGAGCTATAGATTCGCTAAGCATCAGATTCTCTGCATTATTACATATAAAAGTCTATGTAGAAAATTGGACAATATTCTTAGTACAATAAGATCGTCGAAAACAGAAAACGAAACTGAACTGACTAATGGAAAAAATATTTTGATTTTCACAACTTCCGTGTTAATTAAAAAAAATTAATATTTTTTAGCGAATTCTATAACTCCTTACAGTCAGTTGACTTAGCTGGGCATTTTTCAGTTCTTGTAAGTTGTTCTGTGTTTGTCTGTATACCTAGTCTTGTTCATAAATTAAATAAAAAGCTGTTTATCGAGCGGAAAGTAACGTAAATTCGTCAATTTTCAGTTTTATAAAAAATAGTTCAATAAAAATACGAATAATAATATGGCAAACCATCGCAAACATTATTCATAATCTGAGATTAAATACAAACTTCTCCCAACATTTCCATAGAAAAACTACAAATTTTCTCCTACATATATGAATAAAAATATGATTATCCACATTTTCATTAAATATTTTTACAATGCGAGCATAAATTTATTTTATTAACTACCCTGTCTGACCACATACATGGTTTATGTGGCTATAAAAAGGGATTAAAACGCCCACTTCGATCGTATTTGAATTTAAATCGTCATTATGGAACGTTGGTTTGGTAAAGTGGCTGTTGTTACTGGTGCTAGTGCAGGTATTGGAGCTGCAATTTGTAAGGATCTCGCACGGGCTGGTTGCATCGTTGTGGGATTAGCAAGACGCGTTGAAATGATTGAGGTATAATATTAATGTTTTGTACTAAATTTTTGATAATAACTGTATTTCTTGCAATTTATGTTTTTTCTTCTTCTTTTAATACCTAATATAATGTATTGGTGTCCCCCTTAATATGTGTACTCCGTCCAAATAGTTAGAATTATGCCATTATTTGATGTAAATTTGTGAACTGTAACATTTCCAGTAAGTAGGTACAAAATTATGCATGTAAATTACATTTTGGTGTTAAATACCAAAAGAACATAATTTATAACAACCCAAAAGTTTTTCTCCTAAGTAAAATTAATCGTTATAAAAAATTAATCGCTAAAGTTTTTTAATTATTGTAATCGGTTAAGTGCTATATTAATGTTCTCAAGTTTAATTCTTTCATTTTACTTAAACCCACCGAAGAAAAAAAAAAAAAAAAGAAAAGAAAATTAAAATCAACAAAATAAATATGTTGTAAAGTTATAGAAAAACCGAAATGATATTAAAATGGCTTAACTTGCTAACACCGGAAACTCTTGCAAATTTGCGGTTTTCAATTAAGTGCCAGTTAACCCTGAAACGATACATTTTAAATTTTTAAATAATTTAACAATAATTACAGTAAGACCACTTATAACATTATTTTGAATGAAGTAGAAAAGTACATTACATGCCAAAAACCACAGCTCCCTCCATCCCCCGTTAAATGTTATTCATCTTCCATTCCGATTATCTTTTAATTTTAATAATCCGAAACCGAATTTATAATAATTGATCGCATTTTCTAATACTTAATTTAATTTAAAAAAATCATAGCCAAGCTCGGTTGTATTACATAAATTTGTCAGTCGATTAAGGGTTAAAATTGATTCTAACCCCTGTTTTTTTAATCTGGTCCCTTTTCATGTTTATGTTGATTATAAAAGGTCTAATTGTAATTATTCGTCTAACCGTAACAAACATTGATCGCACTCATAAATATGTATTTTGTAGGCATTAAATTCAGATTTGCAAGACGCAAGTGGAAAACTTTATGCCCGAGAATGTGATGTAACTCAGCTGGACTCAATCAAAGAAAATTTCGAATGGATTGAAGAAGAACTGGGTGGTGTGCATATTTTAATTAACAATGCTGGTGTTGCCAAGTAAGTGTTAACTAGATTTTTTTAAGAAAAATCTATTGTTTTCCGATGGATGAGAATATAAAATATGGATGTGACGCAATCAATTATTAAAATTATCATTGACAAGGTTGGTTTTGAGAAATTCGTCGTACAGTACCGTCCTTATGAGACAAGACATTTATTTGATATTTTTCGAATTGATGTAGTGCTGAATTGTTGAAAATATTGTGGCTCTTTGTACACAACAAAATACTACCTAGTGTCGCCGCCATATAGGCAAAGTATTATGTTCGGTGTATAAGACACGTACATGAATTTTATTGATTGTTGTTCTATAATTTGTTATTCAATAAAATTCTTACATAAATTATATACATATACTAGGGCGGATCGAAATGCATTTTTATTGAAATTGATATCGTTATAGTGTGGGAAAGTTGTGAATAGTGATTTTGTGAAACTTTGTATTTTTTTTTCAAAATTTCAATTCTGTCAGCCTCCCCAAACGTCTTGAAGTTTCAAAAAATACTTAAAAAAAATGTCGATTCCGATGGTCTTCGATTACAAAATTTTTCAACAGAAAAAAACCTTTAATGGTAAATATAAAATAACATAAGAAAACCTTTTAAAAATCGCATAAAAGCTGATGAATCTTATGAGAAATTCACAAACCATACAATTTACTAATTGATTTTTTAAATACTTTAAAGCTTAAAAATTCGGAAGCTCTTGTGCTAAAAAAATTGAGAAAAGTTCTTATTGGTTATATTATTTAATTTAATATTTTATTTAATATTATTTAAAGTTTAATTTTTTCATATAAAAACGATCCGTCCTAATATACACCCACATATACCAACATAAATCATTAATTTTTAAAATAATCAAAGTTCAAAATAAATTATAGTCTTTGATCACTTTTCTGAATGTCTAAAAATAGGAAAAAACTAAATCAATACTACTTCTCATACGCTATTGTTTTTGGCTCTTGTCCAGAAGGAATTTGCAGTACATTATTAATTAGAGCAAGGATGTATGTACCTACATCTACATATATATATATAAAATAGGTAGCTGTGTTTCGATATACCTACCAAAGTTTTCGAAATATTCCCTTCGTCTAAACTTTATTTTTAGACTATAATTAGGTATGCAATGTACAAAATGTATTTAATGTATGAGGCAGAATCACCACAAAACACGGAATTAGATTTATGGATATGAAGAATATCGACCAACTATTTATTCATCTCTCTAATGTAGTCATAAAATGTTTCGAGTAGAGTGGACGGAAAGAAAATCCAACAATAAATACAAAGATTTCCTTCATAAAAATGTTCACACCTGACACCGATGTTATGAATATTGTGTCCACCAAATATTAGGTCATTTATTTATCAAAATCTATTTACTACCCCCCATTCATTAAAATAAAAAAATGCGGGTAAGTCAATTAAACGGGAATGTCTATGAAACGTTTGGAATTTTTTTCGAAATCGGTATTTCAATTTAGATTCGTTAAATGAGGATAACGTAAGGATTTTGTAATTATTCTGGTGTATTCTTTTATAGAAACAATTAGTTTGTTAAGAGTCGAATTTTTATATAAAACTTTGGCGACATTTCTCCTGTCCAATCATAAAAAACTGTAACTTTGTTTTGTTTAAAAACCTCTTTGTAAAACCATGTAACGTTCAGATTTTCTCATTTGAAATTTTTATATTTTATTTTTTGAATGACTAATTTAAATATGAATTCGATTCAATATCTTAAGGCTTATTAAATGAAAAGCAAAGTACTCCGTCCGTTATATGCTAGAAGAATTTGTGACTGACATGTATTGTATATTTATAGGCGTATAGTTTTGAAGATATTTTTTTAAAAAAAAATTATTTAATTTAAAAATCTTTAATTCTTTTAGGTACACATTGCTGTTAAACGAAAATAACGAACAACAATTAGCAGATATTGTAAATACCAATCTGCTTGGCCTTATATTTTGCACAAAACAGGCACACCAAAGTATGACTAAGCATGATTACGAAGGCTATATAATAAACATTGGCAGTGTATTCGGACATGCACTTCATGATATGGTCGGATCGCTGGAAGCCTTTAGCTTGTATTCGCCATCAAAGTTTGCATTAAGAATTGCATCGGAAGTATTGCGATTGGAATTAAATAAGTTACAAAATCCAAAAATTAGAATTGCGGTATTATAATATTGTCAACATTAATGTAACATAATTCTTACTATAATTATTTGATTTTAGCATATTAGTCCAGGATTAGTTAAAACGGAAATACTCGAAAAGGGTTTGTGTCCTGCACCGGATATGATTTTTGCTATGGTTCCTCATTTACAATCGGAGGATGTTTCAGCGGAAGTTATACATGTACTGTCACTTGCCCCATATATTCAGGTAATATAAATTTGTACTCAGTGACGTAGCGGGATTTTTTTTTTGCCTATACAAAGTACCTTTGAAATTCTTACTATAATCCTTCTAACTCCATTAATTATTTCAATATTTTAATAAAGATACTTTCAGTAAAATTTTATTTCCAACCTTTTTTGTTTTATAAATTATTTTCGGTTTTCTAACAAAATATCGAAAAAATCATTAAAATATGCATTTCAAAACTGGGTATTCTGCAAGACAATTTCTCTATGGATAATTAGTCTTACAGAATACCCAGTTTTAAGTTGCATATTTTGATGATTTTCTTAATATTTTATTAGAAAACCGAAAAAAATTTATAAAGCAAAAAAGATTGGAAATAAAATTTTCCTTAGAATACGATCATTGTTAGAAAAATATTTCAAGAAGTAAGGAAGTTATGCGGATTATAGTACAAATTTCAAAGGTACATAGTATAGGCAATAATAAAATCCACGCTACGTTACTGTTTGTACTCTAATTAAACCAGATCTGCGTGGTTTCTAAGATCTAAGGTCGTAATAATTGATGTTTTTTTATTTAAATATTCCTAATTTTTTTTTTTTTTAATTTTTGACAATAAAGGTATCCCTCCTGTAACACGGTAAAAAGGTTCCAATATAATTACGTGTTGTACGAAACCGTGTTGTAGGAGAGTAAGAGCAAGTACATACATTTTTGCAATTTTTTTTCTCGTGTTAGAGTTAAACCGTGGTATAAGATACCGTGTTATAGGATACCTTGTTGTAGGAGAGATATCTGTTTTTTTTTTAAATTACTGTCATTAAAAAAAAACTGTTTCTTTTCCAGTCTGGTGAAAATATTTTTTTTTTAACAAAATCCATAAGAATAGTAAAATATTTTTAATCAATTTTAGGTACAGGATATAATTATCAGAGCTGTTGGTTCATTTTAAGTTCATAACCAAATACAATACGTACAACATGGTAGCTGTTATACTTACACCAAATTAATGGAACTAGCACACGAATAATAAACTTGTATTTGCTCCCAAAATATCGATGTCATCACATTAATATATTGATTTAAGAAGTACAAAGTTATTGTGAAAATGCAATTATTGTTTTTCAATTATATTTTTAATCCGTAGAAAACACAAGGAACTTTTTAAAATGGCATAAATAATTGTTTATTTTCTCATGAACTTTTAAGTAAACAATTTATTTTGTTTGGGTATTGTTACATTTATCGAGGAGGGTAACACAAGTTGCTTATTTTAGAATTTACATTTCTAATAGGTAAATAAGAAATAAGATGTAAAGAAAAGTAAATTTCTAAATCATCAAGTTTATAGGGTAGGTAAACATTTTAACATTGTTACCATTTACGAAGAAGCCAATTTTCTCAAAAATTATGGTTTTGAATTCAATTCTTGAACCACTTAGCATAATTTAAACAAAAAAAAAACGTGTGGAAAATCAAACCAAAGGCCACTTCAAAGTTGAACCAAAAGCACAATAACAACAAAAAAGTCGAAAAGTTATTAATTATTTCGCCCATAAAACAGCCATTTATGTGTATAAAGAAGTAAAAAGAATGATAGAATAAATATAAAATATTCCTACAAATTCATTTATTCTGAGAGACATTGTAGTTACGATAAAGTGAATTCTAAGTTTTCTAAGTGACCTTCGTTGTTATCTAAAAATTATATTTATTTTTCTATAATCTTAATTAGAGAGCTTCTGCTTAGTCAACGAACAGTATAACAAAATTAATTTTTATTATAAATCTGTCACCCTAAGAATTAAAATTAATTACAAGAGCAGAAACATTGTTGCAAGATAGAAAGATCATAGAGCTTAAGAAAAATCTTTGATTAGTAGAAATGGAACGTTGGGTCGGTAAAGTTGCAGTCGTGACGGGAGCCAGTTCTGGTATTGGAGCAGCCATTGTCAAAGATTTAGTTAAAGCTGGATGTTCCGTTGTTGGATTAGCTAGACGAGTAGAAAAAGTAGAGGTATTTAATATAATAACTGTGATCTTAGACATTTCTTTCGGTTAAAGATTTCATATAAAATATAAAAGTAATTTTGTTTTTCAATAAACAATTTTCTGTGTTTATCATCTACCTAATGTAGGTGAGATTTAGGTTCGAGGTTAACCTTAAGCATATAATAAATTGGTTTTAATTTTTTTTCGAATTTCTCAGTTTTTTAAGTACCCCAAAAACAAGCCAACGCGATGTGGATTTCGTGCTTTTATTGCTTTTTATATTAAAAAATTAAAAAAAACAATAAAACTAAAAAATTGAATTAAAACTAGATGGTTCGAATTCACCTTTAAACTGTAAATACTTAGGACATCAGTCCAAGAAATATTCCATGTGTCTGTTTCTATTAGAAAATCAATTTCAATTGTTACCAATTGTACAGTGTTTAACTGAAATAATGGATTGGATTGAATTTCAAACAAAGTAAGTAACCTCGTTGTCCGTATATACATTATATATACTTTCTATCGTATACCATTAATTTTTCATCCTGCCACAATAATGGGATATTGGATTTCTTCGGGATATAGGAAACATTTTCTATGTGCATTTTCTCGACTCCTGTATAGTTTTGTCCAACTTGACATTATTTCGCAAGTAAACAGATGTTAAGAATAGTTAAGAATAAGATTTTCTTCAGAAATTCCAAATACTAAAATTTCCACAATTAAACGAAATGAAAATTCTATTTAACTGATTGAAAATATCCCAATCTGAATCAAATTCCAATTCATGTTTGTATTGCGGAGGCTCTTCCATTGTCCAGTTTTCTTTCGATTTCCCTTTCGTCGTATTTTATTCTCCTTTACATACATGCACATAGCGATATTTCGATTTCGAGTGAAGCTTTTATCAACATCTACGTGTCATTTTATTTCTGACGGCCAAAACAATGATGCAGCGTGAGTTTTATTTTTGCCTATAAAGTTCTTACTATAATTCGCGTAACTCCATTAATTGTTCAAATATTTTTAAAAATTTTATTTTATTTTAAGTAAAATTTTATTTCCAATCTTTTTTGGCTTATTAATTTTTTTCGGTTTTCTAACAAAATATCGAAAAAATTATTAATTTCTGCAATTCAAAACAAAATAAGACAATTTTTCTATGGCAAATTAGGTTTAGAGAGAATACGCAGTTTTGAGTTGCATATTTGAATGATTTTCTTGATATTTTGTTAGAAAACCGAAAAAAAATTATAGAACAAAAAAGATTGAAAATAAAATTTTACTTAAAATAAAATTAAATTTATTAAAATATTTCAACAATTAAGGTATTTATGTTGAAAATAGTAAGAATTTCAGAGATGTGTTTTACATAGGCAAAAATAAAACTCACGCTACGTTACTGGGCCAATTACTGGGATAATATTGTATCTCAATCTAACCCCAATTGCTCCTATTTCTCTACACATAATATATATTCTTTATCACTTCATATACATATTTGATTAGATAATTTAATTTCCATATTTAGTAGTTCCATAAAGATAGATGCAAATGAATCTGTACTTATTTTTGAATTATAAAATATTTGTTTACACATCGTATACTTTGCTAATTACCTCTATATGATCATAAAATCTTATTAAATAAGTTCGTTATATATGTAAATAATAGGTTAGGTATATATGTATATGTATACATACATATATCTATAAGATTAGAGTAATAAAAAAGAAACCACATCTTTGCTCAGATTTATTATATGTACATATGTACATAGCAGATATAACTATTGGTAAGGTATATAGGAGATTATATAGGTATCATTACCTACAATATGTACCAGGTAGCATATTCCATACTTATTAGACATTATGCAGAAATACATACATATCAGGCACGAAGCGTCAATTTCTTGATTATTACGGAAGTAAATTTTCTACATTTATTCAATGGTTTCGTGAGATTTCTTTGATATTATGATATTTTAACTTAGTTTATTAAAGATGCTTAATGCTTTTTTAGTTGAACAAAATTTTTAACTTTGTATATATGAAATGTATAAAAATATATAATATTATCCTTGAATTCATTTCCTTACAACCAAAAATCTATGAAGCTTACATAAGTTTTGAAACTATTTGAAATGAATTACAGGTATGTTTGCGACTTTTCTGACTTGCAACATTCACATATTTCAACTGAAAATTTCTTAAATAAGAAGGGTCAAATAAGTAAAAAATAAAATAAAATAAAAAATTTCAATTCAATAACACTTAAAAGGAAAACTTGCTCGAAATGCAAGCAATAAAGATGCTCTTCAAAACTTTAGAAAATGTTCACAAATACTATAGTACGAAGTACGTATATAGCCGAGACAATAACAATTTTCAAGTTCTCGTGCATAGTTCAATATTTTACATATTTATTTCTTTTGCAGAAGTTCCAAGTTCTAGAAAATATTTTTATGATCCACATAAAATCATAAGTATATGCATGTAAATAGGTGTATAAAGCATATTTTGTCCTTGTCCTTGAATATACTATTATATATTATATTATATATTATTTTTGTTGGAAATTTTCTATGGATAGCGTTTTAGAAATTTATTTTTTCAATTATTAATCAAGAGATGAAATTTTTCTGCTGAAACGAAAAAGATTTTAGCGTATTTTACAAAGCCAAATCAAACAAAATAATGCATTTACACTATCCATTAAGCGCCTGGTGAATTTTTATAAATTGGCAATGTCCTTTATATTTATATATCGCCTGAAGTCATTTCGTTTTTATATCGATTATATAAATGAAACGAAAAATGGAGTTCACTAAAATTAACAAGCAGAAAAAAGTCATTTATTGCAACAAAATCAAATAAAAAATTGAAAAAAGTTAATTGAGCTAAAAAACTAATTAAAAAAAAAACATTACAAAAAAAAAACGTTTTCTATCGATTATTACTTTGTGGTCAGGAATAGGGCACCATTTTTACAATAGAACAATATGAACGAATATTCCGATCTAAAAATAATTGAATCAGGATCGGCTCCACTATTTTGGGACCATAATTTGAATTTAACTAATTACCAATTCTTTTAGGCTTTAAAGCTAGAGCTAACAAATGCTACAGGCAAACTCTATGCCAAAGATTGTGATGTCACAAATTTAGATTCGATAAAAGCTGCATTCAAATGGATTGACAATAAATTCGGTGGATTGTCAATTCTTATTAATAATGCAGGTACAGGAAGGTAAGTCTTATTATTTGAATTATTTATGTACTTATTATTTATGCTCTTATATATATATATATATATGGAAGGTGTAAGGTGTGTATGCATAAATAAATACATAGATTGTCTTTATTATAATACATTATGAAGGCATGAAACTAATAAAGCTTTAGTTGATGTTATATTATTAGACGAAACCCCCCATTGATTGTACGATGAAGTTTTGTTAATATTCAGAGCAAATAACATGGAATTTAATTCATATCCATAGTACTTGCTTATTTAATAAAATGTTTGTATATACTATATTTATATTATGTATGTATGTAGGTATGTATATAATATATATAGAAGAAACTCGTTTTTATCATTTACAGAAAAACACAATTGCTGGCTGAAAATAATGAACAAGATTTAGCGGATACAGTTAACACAAATTTACTGGGTCTTATCTATTGTACAAAGGAAGCATACAAAAGCCTTAAAAAATACGATGCTGAAGGATATATTGTGAATATCAATAGTTTGACCGGACATAAAGTTCCAAATATACCGGAAATTGCAAATATTTATCCAAGTACAAAATTTGCTGTAACTGCTGCTACGGAAGTCCTTCGATTGGAATTAAAATTATATAAAAATTCCAAAGTTCGAATAACTGTGAGTGTGTAGTTAATAATTAAATCGTAAATTTATACGCACCAAATTATTTTATAGTAAGAATAAAATGTTCCAAACAATTTTTATCCACTTTACATATGGTGGTTTAACATAATCTTATCTCTTGCACCTTTTGTGCGAGACTTTTATCGCCATTAATTTTTTTTAGAGTATTAGCCCTGGATTGGTTGAAACAGAATTTTTTGGACAAGATCTTGAAAAATTCTTTGGAAACAGCTCAGCCCTAAAGGCAGAAGATATAAGCGCAGAAGTATTACATGTCCTTTCAAGGCCCCCTCATGTTCAGGTAAATCTTTTATTTAACAAAAAATTTATTTATTTTTTCGTTGTAATTACATAATTCGATTTTAGATACATGAAATTTTAATAAGGGCCGTTGGATAGCTTCAAAGGATTATATATTTTACGTAATTAATATACCTACTCATTAGGTAAAATTTAAAAGATGATTAAAGAAAATGTTGCCTAAATTAAATAACTGAGTAAATATCGGGAAAATTTCAATTTTCCCAAAAATATTAATTAATTTTATGAAAAATAGAAGAGAAAACCTTTCGTTGAATAAATAAAAAACCTAACTATTACTAGTTTGTTTGTTTTAAACCAAGGATGGCGAACCCTTGACATACAGAACAGGTCACATAATAATATACTGACCCAAAATAGGTGTATGACTTATATGTCAATTATTCATTGCAAAATTACATACAAAGATATATGTAACCTCATAAATTATTGTATGTTTATGAATTAACATATTAAATTAAGACATATTCAACTAATTAAACTTAAAACTACTAAACTCCCTCGTTCCACACGAAATTATCTACATATGCATTAGAAACATTTTTGCTCGCTTCGTTTGCACTGCACTCTTATAATGTTATTTTTTATCGCTTATTATAAGAACAATATTTTAAACAATTCTCTTCAACAATTTACTGCAAAAGGTATTAAGGTTTATTTACATAATTATTTTAAACGCATTAAAGGGTAAGAAGGATCAGTAATTTTGATGAGCTAAGTACAATATCTTAAAGTTGAATTTTTAAGGTATTTATTTTTTCAAAAATATTGATCACCCCCCCCCCAATCTAAAATGACGCCCTTGCTTCTGATACTAATGATTGGTAATTTCTTTTCGTCAGCAGTAGGTATAGCGCACCAAAATGATTTTCACCTAATAACTGGAGTGACTGAATTTGATCGGAAATTTGTAATCGAATCGAAAATGTTACAGCAACTTTTTTCCGACGTATCGTAATATTTTCGATTTTTACAATGTACGCCACCCATTTAGTATTCCGGCCAAAGATCTTCACAAATCATTGAATTTCTGGCGCACATTTGCATTAGGTAAAAATTTTTTTTACGAGATCCTAATTTTGTTTCATTTGATTTATGAGATTTATGATAAAAAAATATTTTACTTTTCTATTGTCAAACGTTATATTAACAAAAATAAACCAACAACTTTTACAACAAAATGTCAATTTCCGACCATCAAAAAGTAATTGGAAATTTTTGCGCCGGAAATGATCGAAAAATACGTTCATATTCGATTTTAAATTTCCGACAGTTCTAAAATTCCCGAGTCGGATTTGTATTCAGTCATTCCACTCATGAACTTTATCATTACATCTTTTATCATTAGGGGGGGTTTTGGGGTCAACCTGCCCCTAAATGAAAATATTTGGCTTGTTTTAATTCTCTTACTCCCATTTAATTTTTTTTTTATGTTTCATCAAAAAAAATTCTCAGTGCATATACGTAGCTACATATATATTAAGGCAACATACAAATTTGAATTTTTAGTTATAATTTTAAAAATTGTAAAAAAATTTGGTTAGCTTCGCTCGTAAATTTTACACATATTTATTGAAAAAAACCCTTCCAAAATAAAACCCTAAATATGTCCTTATATTAATTAGTTATTTTTGAGCCAACTTTTCTCCCTCCCGCTATTTACACTTAAACTGAAAATGTTTACTACTCGTATATTATGTAAGTATTTGAAAAGAATATTAACGAAATACATTTTTTTTTGTATGAACACCAGGATGAAACGAATCGTTCACACTTGACCAGTGCAGATTATATAGCGATTGTAAAAGACACAGATTGAAATTGTCTACTCACTGCTCTACTGCCTATATACTCGTATATATGTATAGATAATGCCCGAAGATCAAATGCCAAAATAGTAAATTATATTTATAGAATTAATAAACTATCGAAATAAGGAGGAGTAACTATGATAAATTGTCGGATAAATCACAAAGAATTAAAAAAATAACAAAATATAGCTGTAAAATATTAAACAAATTATATAAACACTTATGCATCAATGAAAAAGTGCCCGTGGTTTATATAAGTCACTTTAAATATTAATAAAACAATATTTTTATTTCAACTAAAATTCGACATTTTTTTTTTATCAAATAAAAAAAAATATTCTGATAAGATTTGATTTTCCACTTAACACGATCGTTTTTTATCTATAAATCGTATTTAACTATTCCTGTTTTATAAATAGTTACCATTTGCTGTTATCAACAAATAGACCACTTAGACTATGGTAAATCAATCCATCATAATACTACACATACATAATACAAAACCAAAAATCATATCGATTTAGTTACTTGCATTTTTTTATGTATGTAAATTAACATATATGTACAGTACATAAGTAGACTTAAATACTATTATTGTTCCGTTAATAAATAATCACAATCGTGACATAGTAATTTTTAAGCAAATAATCTAAGGAATAAAACTTGACAATTTCTTAACAATTCTCAACAAATAGGTTTTTCTTTCTTTTTTCTATCACCTGACCTAATAATTGAACGCAAAACCTAACCTTTTTTTGCGGATTAATTTATCAAATACATATGTAGTAGGTTATAGATACCTACAAATATTTAATGAGTCACATAATACGCTATTATACTATGCTATGCGTTGCCATAGGTGACTCATGACTTTTTAGTTTTCTTCTTTTTTTTTCCTTTTTTCTTTTCTGGCCATTTACCCTAAATTTGATGAGAATGTAACTGTTTTGGAGGGGGTTCACACAAACATTTTATATTTATCTGCTTGGCACGTTCTCGGTTATATACATATATATGTACATACTCGTACATAGGAAAATAACCTTAACTTATAGCGAAAAACCGTTAAATGAGACCTAACAGAAAACGGAGCATCAGATGTTTGAATCAATTCATTTCATTTATGGATGTATTCAATAATACGGAGTTTGCGAATCGGGCTCGAAGGACTAATACATACCTTCATATATAGTTATACTCTAAGTGTAAGTATACGTATAAATAAATAATAATAAAAAGAGTGTAGTAAAAATTCTAAATTATGCCAACTACATACTATAATTTCATTTGACGTAAGTTCCTACATTTCGATGAAGTAGACTTACATAATATGCTAAGAAAATTAACATCCTTTTCGGATAGAAAAATGTTGAATTCAATCAATCATAAATTAGCATAATTAGAGGGAAATGGAAGGAAAAGTGTCATAATGAAAAGGGAAAAGTATGTATGGTTAACTACATATCTTCTAATGTACTACATTCTGAGCGTTGTTCTGGTGTCAGTTATATCATTTTTATTTATCATTATTATATATCAAAAGATGCGTAAGGTTCACTTATCTTGTAGTATTTACTAGTTACCTATACAATACATAATTAGTAACTAGTCCCTTAACATACACTTTGATTAGTAAATTAAATAAAAACATTTTTTTATGTACATAAATCGTGTTTAGCAGATAATTTGATGATCTAACCATAATATTTTTATTGCGTAAGCTAATTTTTTATTGACTCAAGGTCAATTAGTCTTAGAATAGGAACAATATTTTGTGTGTTGTTGTATTATTGTTTTTATGTGCGTATCTAATTGCTTAGCAAGGAAGGAGACTGGGTAGAACGTTTAACTAAAAATTTAATGAATTTTTGGAAAGTAATTTTATGTCACATCAATTCATCTTCTGCCATGTCAATAAAATATTTTAGAAAAAAAATAACGACGGAGGAATTTGAATCTAAAGCCAAGTTGTTAAAAACGGTCTAATAACTGGCATTTTCTTAAAAATGTACCAAAGATTAAAATTTCAGTAATCACACAAAAACGGTTCTCATATCAATTGAGATAATGTGATAAGACAATGGGCCTAACTTGGCCTAAATAAGTGTATTGATTAAAATCACGCTCATTATCATTAATAATAAGGGCTAGGGGGACTATAAATCCATACTGCGATCAATTATACCGCTGTCAAACGTTACGTTACGTTTCGTACATAGGCAAGTAAAATAATACAATAGGTACCCAATAATTATTCTAATTCTAACGCTTTCACTGGTTTTTTAGATAAAACCTGTCTTGAGTATTTGACACTTGAATTTGGGGACTATATTCAGATATTC